>JAAAKL020002991.1:0-24310 GCA_010016065.2 Carybdea cf. marsupialis auct. non (Linnaeus, 1758)
CACAGTTATTAACTTGTTTTTGAGTTCTGAAGATGCAGTTTCTGTTATTGGGAAGAACTTAAAAGAGAGGGTTTTTTGTAACAGCACCTACCTCGACGGGCCTATTTCGACATCTTTAAAATAAATTTCTGCGCCCCCTCCCCCCGCACTTTTAAACCTGTGGAGTGGGCCCTGAAGGGGTGCGGCAACTTTGTAAAAAGTAGCAGGAACTTTGGTTTCCAAATTTTGTTATATTTCAATCATACTTACGTAATTTATCTGCTGTACATCCGGTAATAAAAGTTGTACACTCTTATCTGATTTGACATTTACTGGTATTAGTGAAGGTTCTTCAAAACTTCATGTGTAGTAAAAATATAATCAGCTAACTAATGTGACATGCACGCCACGAAAGAGTACACTTTTCAATCTGACTGTATACGGTGTGGGTGATAGTTGTGGGTGCGTGCGTGCGTGAGTCGGGGGATATGGAGGTGTGGGGTGTGTGCTTGCGTCCGACACTCGAAACTTAATCGCACAGCAATAGATAATTGTCTTAAAATGCCAACGATGAAAGTAAAAACTTTCAAAACTCTCACATGTATCGCTCTCTGTCATACTTTCTTCAAGCTCCTCAAGTTTATTAAATCATATGTTCATATTTACAGTATTATATTAGAATACAGTAAAATATTAAGATGTAGAGTAAGCGTCTTATACTTAAACGATTTTTCTTCCTAAACTCCCCAGGATAAATAATAATCAGAATGAAATACGGAAAAGGATGGTTGAAACTTATGCCTAACAGTGTTTTTAAAATAGCTAATTAGAGCTTCGACTGCCTGATCGGTGTTTCTACACAAACAAAAGTATGTGCGACCGAGACTTGAGTAGGCTGTTATACAATGCTTCGTTTCACAGGAGCATTATGTCCTCGGCTAGCTTAGTTTAGGGACTAGGTAATGGTTGCTCGTTGCCCTAAAACCGGGTCCTGGCTCAAGTTTTGGTATGTTGTTCGTAACGTCTTGTCTTTCAAGATTTGGCAAGAGGTTGAAGCTACCTCACAAGTCAATAAACTGGGGCATGAATAGGTAAGTGTTATAGACGTAATGAGACCTTGCTAAAACAGTAGCAACTATTTTCAAATCGTCTTTGTTTAACTTCTATTCTATATTAGGGTGATGCTTGAGAAATCACAAGAAACCACGATATGATCGTGCACGTCCAGCGAAAATTACGGAGAAACACTGCAACTCTTGACATTGGATACATTTGGCCACGTATAAATTCACAAGTTAGAAATGCTTTAATATCTTTGCAGATGATATCAAGTCGATTACATTACATCCGTATCCAGCTGAGCAGGCTAGCTGTTTACTTTGGGTACTAAGAGCAACAGGTTGGTTTCGATATAACTTTGGATGAGCAAAAACCAAGATATGGTTCATGAAAAAGGATAAAGTTACAAATTCTAGTCTTTTCCGATTTTAGGGAAAGTATCATGATCAAAAACAATGAAATAATATCTTACTCTCCTGCTGGTTCCTAGGATGACCTCAAGTGTGTCGGAATCGAAACTTGGTTGCAAAAACTGCGACAACCCTGATTGCTATCATCATTTACGGGTTACATGTCTCCAAGCATGGAGTAGAAGAGAAATATGAAGAAGAAATGTCGTTAAAGTAATTTCATCATGAAACACATGGAACACTCAACATCCAAGATATCAAGCTTTACAACAGTGACATTCACCAAGGATAAAAAATCTCAAATTTCAAAGATGTGATAAAAGAGAGAAAGCAACACAGCGTACTATACTACAATAGATAGATTTATGATGCTATTTAAACGCTCTTTTTAACTTTCACTTTCTGCTTAAGAAATTTGGATAGTTATAGCAACGAATTCAGAAGGCCGATAATTGACTACGATATTCAAAATTCTAGTGAAACAAACTATTGATGTGGGAAACACACAAATCTTACGACAAGCACTTTCATGCTGCAGTTCTATATGGCATACAGTAGATACCTCGTATTTTAGTAAAGATTTCCGAGCCACTGAAACATATAGCTGCTCGCATTGGTGGGCACTATGGAGGTCAAAATAACCCTGTCTGCTAGAAATATACTCCGTACGTCTCTAACGTTAAACTTCTTTACTTAAGAATAAACATTTTAATACCAAGTTATATCCTGAGAAGAGTTCTACATGATGTGAGAGAAAACACGAATATAACATAAATTTCAATTTAGTTTCGCAGGGATTTCTTTGTAGCCGTGAAAAGGAAGATCCTGGGAAGAATAATTACTTTAAAAGATCAAGGCAGGACTCGATAAAAAGATCAGGAAAGAAAAGGTAGGGTCTGGCAGAGAGAGAGTACGATATAATAGCAGGTGTTTATTCTATGCAACATAAATGAGCAATTAATCAAATGCCGAGCAATTTGTACGCAACATTCGTAGATGTCGATAAAACACTCGAATCCCTTTACCATGCGAGGATAACAAAACTGTTTTCAACATCAGCAATCGGACGCACCCGAATTCAAGACCAGCACTCTCTAAGAGTCTCTGTTACACATCATCTTTGGAGCTCGGGTTGATGAAGACCTGTTTCTTTCTACCGAAGCATTGTCTAATCCAGAAATGGGCGGCCAGCCCTTCAATGGCCGTAGCGTGGCTTCAATAATACGACGCACGTGGTTGGTCCTGCACCTCTGAGGCAGTGTCCAGTAGGGCGTAGACGCTGGGCTCGGATGGTATCTGAATTTTGGAGAGGCTACCGTGCAATTCTTTGTTGGTGATGTGTTGCATTCAGTGCATGAACATATCAGAACAATTGAGTTTAGCAGCCACGAAGCTCAAAAATCTGGGTCAGGGTTCACGTAGAATGTTTTCAACTGTTGTGCTATATTGGTGTGCTACTGGAGATTTCCAGATAACGTCAAGTTTGAGCACCGTGGCTCAGGTCTTAAGTTTCGCTATCTTTAGGTCTTTCCCTGAACTGTGCGTTCATGATCCCAGCTGTTGAAAGGAATCAACTTCATCAATCTTCCACTCGTTCAACACCAGCACTGGATAAAACTATAAGTTGAAGCACATGAATTCGGGTTTAGAACCATTAGTTTTAAAACCTTATTTCTTTGCAGAGATAAATACAGTGTCAGAAAGACGTAAAATATCGTCTGTGTCAATTAAGTAGATGGCTGGGTAGAGCTTACTTCAATTCTTTCAGATGGTGAGCAACAGGCGTTCGTTTTCTTTCGCGGCTGTTCTCTTTACATAGTCTAATGATTAGGTACGGTACAATTGTGTCACCCTGCAGGGCATGTGAGTGGAGTTCTAAGTAGTAGGTGCTTCTGCCATCTGTTACCACTTAAACCAGTGTTGGAATTTAGAATTGGAATGACTTCGATTATATTTGTCGGTATAACATATGCAGGAAATGCATCTTAAAGATCTTCTTTCTGTTAATGGAGTCAAAGGTTTTACGAAAGTCGATCTATGTTATTACAGCTGATGTCTATGGGCAGGTTGTCAGAGATGATAGCTTCTATTTTATGATGACTGTCTGCAACTAAGCTTGACCCACAAGAAGTTTGGAGTGGTCTTCCCACATTTTAACTCTTGCACAAGGGTTATTTCCAGATACAAAGTCACAGTTTCTTTGTGTTGTCATTCCACGATGTCCTTGATGTTGCAATCTTCCCAATAGGGATCGTGGCCACGGAAAGTACCATAAAGATCATATGGACCAATGTGACACATCAAGATCCAATAAAAATAAATGGCAAAGATCTCGAATCGAAGGTGTGGGAAACTGTCAGTAAGCAAAGCGAGTGAATAGAATACATGAAAGGTGGATAGGTCACTTGAAGAGCATAATTTGGTCGCTCAGAATTGGTTGAAACTCCAAACTTGTCAGAAACACATAGGTGACTTTCTTCAGACAATTATCCCTCCAAGTCAACATATATGGAAGCATGAGAGATAAACAAGCGGGAAGGGCAGGTTATCAACATCTTGCATACGTCTTATCAACCATTGCTCAGGAATAGAATTCAAGGCTTTCAGTGACGACGAAAATGGCAAAAAGCTGTACTTCATTGGACATACTGTTCGTAAAGAACCAAGCTTGGGCTGTACTGTTGCCCTTGCATGGGTTCCCAACGGACTAAAGAAAAGGAAAAACCTGGAAAGACTGAGACGTCTTGAAAAAGAAAGTCAACAAGCTGCATTGAACATGTGGATGGAACTCGTACAACAGACATGATCTGAAAACGGGAAGACGTTCTGTGGAGGCCATACGTATCTGAAGACATCATGAGGATACGTAAGTTGGAGTCAGTCCTACATATGCTAACTAGAAGCTATTTTTGGAAGGAGTGACTTTCATAAAAGTAGTACCGAAATCAAGCAAAGGATTAAATACTGTCTTTAACAACTTTTACGATATCTTACGAAACCGTTTTAAACAGTAACAACAATGCGCTCATAACTTGAAGTTTTAAAAGTTACTACAGCAAATAAAATAAGCCACCATTAGAATGATCCCGGCAGTGACACAATCAGTACTTTGTCAGCCTTTTTGACCGAAGTACGCTGCACCCAATACTTAAGCTCCGTCCAATATTTCCGACTATGTATTCCTCTTTACATTTTTATTTGGCAATAGTCCAGTACTACCTTACAAATGAGTAGATGTAGCTATACATATTCAAGACACGAAAGCTGTTCAGATTTAATGGGTCATGATGTCTAAACATTTCGATTTATCGAAAAGTGATTCCCATCCCGAATGTACAGCTACCCTCGGTTTTCATGTTAATTATCATATTTCCGTAATCACGTGATACTTGAGAATACTTACGGTCAATCTTCTCCTCATCTTCATCATCTGAAAATGGACCTTTGCACGATTGCTACTCATGTACATAATATATTTCTCACGTTTATTTAAAACAAACCGCGTTCTTCACAAGCATTTGCGAAGTAATCGAAGAGGCTATTTTTAGCTGAGTGCAGACAGATAGGATTAATGACAATCTGCTCTTTTGCTGCACAGACTATGAGGTCCTCCTTTTTGAGGTCACAGTTTACTTCCCTCGATCTATCGTGAAAAAGGCCTAAGCACCTTCCTTCAACTAGACAAGATTCGCATACGCTAAATGTGCTTTACATCAATATATGAACTCGGTCCAGCTGTTGACATGAACAAACCGGTAAGTTGTATTGCTGCGATAATCACCTGGGTGACAGCCAGAACCTGGCAAACAAGAGGACAGCCTCTTCGATATTCCAGGAGACAACTTAGGGTTAGCAATAATTGCAAACCAGTAGTAACGATCTGTAGACTAAACATCATGGTTGTGCCATTATCATTATAACATTTCGTCCTATTTCGAGGCCTCTTCTAGTATAAATTGGATTGTTGACAAGGTTAATGGAAGTTAAGTAGCAACGTAGAAGAAAAGGTTAAAAAACGAGAAAAGCACTGTTGGGCATTTCCAACATGACATGTTGTCAATCGAGCATAAAAACGAAGACTGTAGATTTTAAACAATAAGCGAGAAATAAAAGATACGTAGAACGTTAGTGTATACAGGATTTGTTACATAGTTGTACAAGAAATAAAAAATCAAACTTGTACAAAGTCGTAAAACTATTTTTTTTATTTCAGACACTGCTGAGACACTGAAAATACTAACTGAAAGATTGATCGTTATCACATTTCCCTTTTCTGAGACGTAAGGTTCCCCAATATTATAGTCCTTTAGATAATTGTATTTGTTTCATAATTTAAAATGCAGAGTTTTAATCCTTTCCTAGTGATGTCTTGAACACTTTAAAGCCCTTGTACTTCTGGGTTACAATAATCTTCTTGGTTAAAAAGCATTAATATTACACGAAGTAGAGAAATCGTTTTTCTACTTGAAAGATTTTTTGGTCTGACACTCCTTGGAGGACCAAATCGTGAAAATGTAACACGACAAGTAAGAATGAAACTTACTCCTGTATTTCAAAATAGCCGATTAGAAGTTGGGATTGCCAGATTGGTACTTTGTCCGTAGCATTGAATAGTTAATCGACAAGTCTCATTGAAAAAACCAAGTCTTTCTGTCTACACGGCAACGGGGCTCTTGCTTTCATGTGATATGATTCCAGAAAGGCAACGTCAAGGCAGACCTAGCCTTACCTATAATACAGAGGTGGGCGTCCTTATACATTTTCGCAGGGTCTGGACTTTCGACGACATCTTCCAAATAGTCGCAAGTCAGAAAAACTTGCTATAATTGATTTGATTCCTAGCCTCAATTTTTCTTTTAAAAGATCATAAGTGCACGGTGAACCAAGGCTATGATAAGGTTCACCTTGCATGTTTTCCAGCAGAAATGTATTGGCCATCAAAAAAGGCGGTTTTCTACAATTCAAAAAAAACCGACAGTGAGTTGTTTTCCTCCTTTTCAAAGGTTAACATTTAAGATCTGGTGTTTTTCTTCAGTTCTGTGAGAAATTCATCACACTCGGAATCCCATTAAAGAGAACAATAAAACTTGTTTCTGCCTTCGACGCTGCTGATACAGTTCCTAGTGTCGCTGCTTTTATTACTCACATATTCCTATCTAACACAAAGAGCTTCCCCATGCCTAAACATCCTCTGTACAACGTAATCGACTGCTGTTTTGAAATGGACAAATATTATGCCTGTTTTTACGCTGTGAATACTTTGATACGTTAATCTCTGGATGAAATTTTGAGTGTTGTTGCTTTTTCATTGAAGTAATTACACTCCATGTGCTTAAAGGTATCTCACATACAACAGAGTCCCTTTTCTAGAAATGATGGAGAGCAAGAGACAAAAGCTTTTATTATTGCTTTGATAATAACAAGATAAAGTATCCGTATCCCTTATCAGGAGGCTTTCCATATACTGTAATTATCAACATTGGCTTGCATTTGGGATCTTTGGGATTTTAAGATATATATTCGTCGGGTACAGCTTTAAAATATTTAAACCGTTTCGCTCTATCGCATAAGGGTTTCGAAGAAACTATTATATGATAAACTATACGATATTTTAAATGTCAATTATTAACAAGCTTTTAAATAATGAAATGAAGTGGGTAATCAAGGAAAATCACAGTTTGATAGTAAAGAAAACATTTATCTTCCGAATCAACAGGAATGAATCACGTGGATCATTGCATGAATAAGACTCATGAACATCAAATCACCTAAAGGTAAATATTTTCCTAATAGTTAGTTTACATATTGATTCTGACGAGAGAGACTTTGATTTCCGCTTGTGATATGCATCTCCACCATGCCATGGTGTAAACATCGTGATGGAGCCGCTCTCCTTGTTCCTTACTGTAGTATCCGCAATTTCTAGGAAAATTATTAAGATGTGAGTGCAAAATGTTTTCGGCATACTTACGCTTATTCTGGAGCCAAATTGCTGACAACGTGAACGAAGCCTTGGATCATTTTCCCGTATTCTTCGGAGGGGCTTTTTCAAATGAAATTTTGGACCATCTGCTTGAAGGGAAATCTGGTGTTCACCTAATACCTGCTGATCCTTCCTCAAAATGCTGCTCCTTCATGAACGTATTGCAACCTTGAGCTTGCTTTTATCTTTACGAGGAAGCCTTGGCTAATTGAAAGCAGCTCAAACATATTCTAAAGAATTTGCTGTGGAGTGGCGCCAAAATAACTATCTTTAGAATTATCTATAGACACAGCTTTAACGTTTTGATTTCAAAGTAAGAAGCCGCTACGGAGTGGCCAGTCGTTTTGCTCACAGTATTGGCCGAGGACTCTTTTATCTAAAACACAGAAAACCATCGATACGAGGTTATCCAAACGAAGATGTGGTAAGTGACTAATAATTTTCAAGTGAGGACAAATGAGAACATTCAGTCGAGAGTCAGGTAACTGAGCGCATTCCTTCGGAAAGTTACGGTCTGTAACCAAATCACTGAGCTCAGCTTAGTAGGAGAGTTAGGAATCCTCGTTTAATTATGGACTCCAATCTCATTAATACTATTTTTATCAACCTCATATAAAACTTCCCAAGTCTCGTGTAATGCAGGTACAGGAATAACATTAGTGTGTGGATCAGGCCTTGATGCCGAAGGAATACAACTGTATATTATACGATCTTATACTTCTTGCCTCGCTTATACTTTACTAACAGGAAAGTAGCAGTCTTCAAGGTGGCTGATAGTCTAACGCCATATCCAAATGGGCATACATGTACGTTTTCCCACTGGACACATGTGTAGCTTGTAGATGCAACTCCTGCAAACTTTGGGAGGTGCAAATGGCTAGTCCTGATATCCTAGTTTGCAACTAAAAAAAGCTTAAAAGAAGCGCAGCAAAACGCTAGCGATGCTACCTTAGCAGGGGAAACGTAATGTTACAGTAACACTCAAGTTGGATGATCTTTGCATCTGTCTCTTTGATATTTTCTCTATTTATGGTGGACCTGAGAGTAAACAATTAAGGTATCACTTTATTTCATATCTACTTTAAGAATATACCTTCTGTGATCCACCTCCTTACGGAACAACATGTCACGGGCATACAAAGACTATGTACTTGCAACAACAGCTTTCACATGAAGGGTTATTGTCGCATACGTACTTTGTTATGGTACCCATTTCACTTACACGGACAGTTAGCTTACCTTACTATGACTCTCTTGCTCAACTAGCAATAAATATCAGTTAGACACATGTGTCATGTCGTCAATACGTCAGTTTAGATATTGATGTATGTGCTAACGATTCCTTTTCGCTGGGCAAAAAGTGGTGCAAATTAAACGGCCATCTCCATATCACTTGACCATCTACTGTGCCACCGTACAACCAACAAAATGATCATAAACATCATGCTTTTTAATTAAAGTCACATCACGAGAATCTAACTTCTAATATATCTAATCAATGTCAAATGCCAATGCAATTGACAGAAAAATTCACACGGTATTCACACAAAATGCACGCTAATAAAATCCAAACAGCCCCTATTCAACTGCCTTTTATGTTTCAATAACGTGCACTTCAGCAACTGCTGAAAGTGACTGCATTTTAAACCAAGTTAGAAGTTGCAGAGGGAAAACCAGGCATGACTTTGCTTAATAGGCAGACGGAGATCAGCCTCCCGACAATTACACCCTTCTAAATAGTTTAACCATACAAAGAAATTTAACATTTTAAAATACGGTGCGATGAAAATATGAACAATGTGCCCTCAATGATTATTATCAACGAAATAAAGATGACGAATTCAATAATAAAATTCAGTACTTTGCGACTGTAAAGATACAATTACTTGTCTGAAAATCAACCTTATTCATGTTTCACTGATTCTCAAACTGGCATACACTGCCTTCCTTCGTTTTCTAAGATCCTATTTCCCGATGACGAACTCTCGTTGGCTTTTTACTTCAAAAGAAACCAAATACACTGTTAAAAACTGTTTCCTGGCTGGAAATATGAAGCTAATAATGGAATGACCTCGTGTTGCATCACTTTAAATATCTACACCGTCCCGAGTCAACTTGAGAGCGAAATTAAGTAATGAATTCCAGCCAAATGAAGAGCCAAGTTTCATACGCTAGTGAAAACTCGATAGGAAAGATTACTATCTTGATAAGCTCGCTTCACACTCTGAAACCAGATACACTTAGCTAGATTCCTAGATCAACAGATCATCAAGCTACAAAGAATGTTATCGGACTAGGATGACGCTTGTCTGTGATAATAAGAGAGTTGGCCGGCACTCCGAACATTTTTACACAGGCGTTGATAATACCAAAGATAAGCTGGCGTTGATAATACCAAAGAGAGTGAAAATTACATTGATTAGATAGCATTAAATTGTTATAGCGAAGCGCAACATTTTGATGATTATGATGCAATGTGATGTTATGTCATTTAGATTGACTGACAGACAGAAGGGCGTGGTTCATGCATTTTTTAGATACCCTATTCCTTGGTGCTTCAGATTCAACAAGATGCACTTCAGCAAGCCCAGTGCCCTGTCTAACCGACTTTGGCAAAGGCACCGAGTACTTCACTTCACCTTTAACCGTCTCGGGCTTACTCCTGGATTAAATGAGCTACAATTCTACACCTATAATGGATTTTTCAACAACAAAAGTTAAAGAATCAGCAACCAAGACAAAGACAAAAAATACTACATTTCGGCTAATATTCTACTCGAAACCTTCGATGGTGAATAATACTATAGTCAGTGTACTTCTATTACGATGCATTTTACAAGGCAAAGCTGCGCGGGACGGGGATATTGTGACCTCCCCCCCCCCCACACCCCCCCTGCAAAGAAAAGATTTTTCAGAAAGTCGAAATTCGGGCATAACGAATGCCCATATGGGAACAATAGGCAACAAATGTCTGAATTATTGTATTCAGCTTCTCGCCGATCAATTTAAAACTGCCAAAATCAAATTTAGATTTGCGCGAATATTTCAAATTTTTAATTTGAAGCATAAACACTTTTGTGTGTCCGCACCTTCCTGACTTTCAATAGTCCCGTGCGCCGAGGTCTGCAGGTTCTCGGCATCATGGCTGCGTGCCTTACTTACTTTCTTTCACCCATCTTTGAAGATCAGCGACAACAAAACGCAAATTAGAGGCTCTCGTTTTACTTCGAGATTGCCTTGTATCGCTAAAATACTGTTCCCATTTAAACAACAACAATTAGGCCGTAAATGGACTATCGGTTTCAAGCTTGACGGTACTTGATGGTGAAACCAAATACTTAGAAAGAAGAACCTTATAGCTAATTCTTATAAGTGCAAAGCAACTCAGTTGACAACTTTCGTAACCGCATACTATCCAAGTGCCACTCCATAATTGTCAAGATCAAAAATAAAATCAATCCTGAATTCTTATCGGATCACCTTCCTTACACAGGTGATCGACACAAAATAAACTGAATACCTTTGATTCCAGTCTACCAGGAAGAGCAAAGAAAACAATACCAAGTCCCTAACAAAGGCACCCAGCCACGTACATACCACTATTCAAAAGCTCTGTTCATGACTTTGTTCATGACTTTCTGTGCCCAAGCTGTTTACAAATCCGGTCGTAAGATTGGTTCGAGGCAGTCGTATTGGCCTTAAATATCTATTAAATAAATTTGGAGCACGGTAAAGAATTCTGTTGAATTTTAGCTGAAGTGAAAGTGGGGCACTAAACAGGACTGGGGAGTTCAACGTATGGTTTATGAAATAAACTGTATCTTAACTATGTCAATCAACGACAAACAAAAACTGCTACCAAATTCAAATAGCCATGAAATCGGTGTTTTCCATTTAGCAGTCCAGGGGATAGTATTACGCGATGTCCATTATCAGCTTTACACATAAATATATATATATATATCAGTATTTATGATTACTGGTTACGTCATTTATTGATTTACGTGACCACTTTGAGAGTTCTTTTTCTCTTCAGAGAGAGCATCTGCGTATGACAGTTAAATGGGCCTAATCGTAGTTAAGAGGGATGGTTGAACTTCTTCAAAAAGATAAGACATAGTGGGTATTTCATCCAAGGTTATCGCCTTTTAGCTATTGTAGACCACTGGGGAATGGAACCTTAGCAAACGGTACGTGTCAAAAATAGAGCTCAGGATAAGACAGAGACTACTAATTTGGAATTTATAAATAAAACTAATATATTCAAAGACCATTAGAAATGCACATTTAGCATGGATTCTAGACACTTTTAACGTAAAAAGTGCCATGATTTAAAAATTTTTTGACAAACGAATAGCAGAGGTGTTATATCACAAACATCAAAAGCGCCCGCGCATTTAAACTAACATCCTAAAGTAACCAAAACAAAACAAAATTAGTAGCCTGACTGATTCTAATTTCGCGACGTAACCATTCAGTTCTTATTAGGGTCTAGTTTCACCTGGAAACTTCAGATAGGAAACTAGCCTTCCCGAAACACCAAACGTGCTTTACATCGCATTCAATCGTACTTTCATTATGTGCCAATGGTAAAGAAGAAAAGCTCCGTTATCTCTTGTCACAATTAAATAAAATTATTACCGCCTCACATATTTCCATATACAGAAGGCATTTCCTACGTAAGAAACAGTCTTGTGAGAAAATAGGCCGTACTTAAGAACCGTATAAGAAACTCTCGAGCCTCAGTTTCATTTATACGGCATTTGTTACCGTCCTTTCGATAACTTGCCGTTACTTGAAAGAATAACGTACGGTTACCAATGCTCAACGGGAGTTCACACATGTTCCACATGAAATTCGAAATTGGCATCCTTAGCCTTAGAAGCTCGCACACACACATCACCTTATTCAGATGACACTGAAAACGCTTCCTTTCGAAGAAAATAACAAGAAAATATTAGGCTCATTTTAGCACGTAGCAGTCAAAATTGAGCCACCGGTGAATAAAACTCGTTTCCTACTTAAGTGTCTAATTGCCATGTCTCAGACTCCATCGTTGTTTTACATTACTGAGGTGACTGCCTAACACAGTTGGCCCCGTTTTTCTCTTCACCCATGCAATATAGCCATTTTACCGAAGTATATATTTGTAGAATCAGACTTTTGTCTCTAAAAAAAGTTATGTCATCACTGAATACAAACTATACTGATGAGAACATTAACATAAATTGTAGTGCCGTTAAATTAGGCGCGTGGTTTGGGCATCGCTGACTGTAATTCACCCCTATTGAGCTTTGATTAAAGCATAAAATTACACTGTAGCACGCAACTCTTCAACTGATAATTGTCGCTTGTTATCTGCACAAATTAGGAAAACTATAGAAAATAATATCTTAAGTGCAAAAGTTCGATAATTTCTCGTATGGCATGCTTGATTTCCCCCAAATCAAAAGTGCGCCTTTCATCTCATTTTCGATCCCCTCCTCCTCGAGACATCAAGGTTAAGCGCCTGTAAATGATAATTGTTTGCAGTTCAGTTTTCTTAAAATTTAAATCAGCCCCTACAATTTACTGTTCCGCTTGTCTTGACCCCGGCGTTCGTTGCCGGAAAAAATATGTATCTTGCGAACCCAATCAACGTATTTATGACAAACGGCCACACACGTGCTACCCATGCTAATCCTAGAATGCTTCTCAAATTTTACTAGACGGCAAAGGTTACTAAGAAGCTTTAGCAGTAATAACCAAAACGAAGGATCGCGTTGCAAGATCCTAGGAATGTCCATTCTACTGTAAATCAGTTAACGTCCTGCCAAAGAGGAACGCCCCAGTCGTTCTATTTTGTTTACGACGAAGTGTCTTTTCTCAAGGGTTGCGAAGCAAACAAGTTACAAGACACCTTTGCCAGTATCCTGAATCTTGCTTGGAAGTTTCGAAATACAGGTATCGCTTGCACAATTTGCTCCTTAAGCAAACAGGTTAAATAAAGTATATATCACCATTCTCTTATCTGTGCCTTCCTTCTAGCTCTCTTAAAATAATTACTCCAACAGGCACGATCGCGATACTTCACTATTGCACACAAGTGGTTAAAGGAACTACATTTATTATTATTTATTTTCTCAGTTGTTACTACAAAAATCCAAATGTAACTAGCCAGAGTATGTCGAGTTTCATAAAATATCAACTCAAGGAAAAAGCGATTTTTTTCTCCAGAACTGATCACTTTCCATGGGCTTCCTTATACGTACAGATCGAGACCATGGAATATAACGATACGAGTACCTTGCTTGGGTAACACTTCTTGAGCAAGTGTTTTGAACCAGGATTTCTATTTCACAACATTAAGTAGTAAATAGTCGCTATCACCATACGCTGCAGAGATAATTGGACAGCCGTCATAAGCAAACGCAGTACAATAACAAAAATGTGCCGCGTCGTACAAACAAGAGTAGATCAGTTCTACTTAAAAGTGACACAGAAACTGGCTAGGATTTGCTGAAGCTCGGCATGTGTGAAAAAAAATATGAGGATTGGTTCAAAGTAGGGATGGGTAAACTACCACATATTGGACAAGATGAAGTCCAAGAAGGGATTTTGGTCAGTCCGTCAATGAATATCAAATATCATCCTTCTCCATACCGTGAGATCCGGCAGGATGCATTCATTCCCTTAGATGCAGGATGTCACTAATAGTACACAGTGTCTATGTGCAGGGGTTTAACGCTGATGCATTCTATGTGGTGTGTGATGCTCGTGATTATGAGAAGAAATACTTGACAAGATACGAAGTTAAGTGCGGTTAAACTCCGTTTCAGGACAGTACTAATAACTTGATATCTCTGGCACAATCGTTATTAACTTGTTTGCGTACCTGGTTTCCTTATGAGCAACACCAAAAGCCTGGCGATTCCCTATCAAAATCCTCAATTCAAACTTTGAAGCAGATGCCACTCAACAAAGATCTTGCGCAACTCAGAAGACAAGATCGCAACCTAAGTAGGAATAGCGTCCCCCGTTCCTCCCGAAATCCGTATTACGGCCCGCTGTAACTCCCTTAATGCCCTTGGTTACGGGCAAAGCCAAAATGCTTGAGATTCCCCAGTTTCGAGTGTTAGCAAAACGAGTTATATTCCTTCTTGCCGTTCTGAAAGCCGCATTCATCAAAACAAAAAAGACGGTAAATAGCTAACAGTAGATCAAGAATGCTTCCTGTCATGTATTATAAATAACCTTCGCGTCCAAGAAACTGTCAAGAAAGATTCTCTACATTCAATTCATATATTCATATATTTCGCAACATTCGTTGTCTCCACGACAAGCAAACAAGCCTGTTTACTATTACTGTGACGTCGCGAAAATAAATGCTTTCCCGTTGCTGGAAACAATGCGAAAGAACCTGACTAAATCGTGACGTACATATTCTGTTATCGCTTTAGTAAGCATAGTTGCCACTACGAATTCCCAGATTCCTTTTAATGCATAGTTTCAGTTGTACCATAATGGAAGCTTGACATACAGGTAATTAAAGTAGCATTTTACTTAAAGATTCCTATTGATCTAATTTTTTCAGTCAATTGCTGCTTTGTAATATTTGCATCTTTTGGACTGCCATTCTTCTGTCTCCTTGCCCCTGCAGGGCTGTAGTCGTCTACAATCAGCGGGAACTAAGTAACTTCGAGCATCGTACATAATCTTTCAGCAATGAGTATTTTTCAACCCAAGTTATTCATAAGAAAGGAGACAGTTTAGAAAGAACCAGTAAGTGAAACGTGACCCATTGTGGTATGATAGGGGATCACATGTTAAAACTGAAGGACTGTGTGCAGTACCAAATTCGAAAGTAAAAACATGAAGCCTGCATCCCATGAGGGTTCCCAACAAAAACAATAATTCTCAGTATTAAATTTACTTTCAAATAGGTCGGGCTGATGCTATCTCTACTACTGGGTTACCTAACCTTGTTAGTATACAATTTACATTCATTCGTCACTTGTTTCTGAAATAGACCACAATGATTAATTAAGATAAAAGCTGTGGCCTGGGAAACAGATAACGAAAGCATGTGGTGATGAGGAGACAATGAGTGAAACCTTGTCAATGTTTAGCGGGGCCTGTGTGCAATTGGAACTGCATATGACTTCAGCAGGACTCAGTTTCACTTACGGGGCCCTGTGACGTACTTTGAAATCGTTGGAACAGCCTGTGGACGCTTTAAAAACTCAGAGGTATCAATGACTACCTACTACGGCAACTTGCACACAAGCTTCATTGTTAAGTAGCGGTACAATATAGTTTGAAGGGCGCTCTTTTCAACTAAATAGAAAATAAAATTTCTTTCTTACAGTTTCCTTTTGGGATAGGGTCTCCTTTGAACTTAAAGAAACATTATCCTCTGACAAAAGGCAACAAGAATACCATATAACAAAAGTTTTGTTCCTGATGAACGTGATTTTTACGAAAAATTATGTAAATAGCGGGGCTGAAGGCCACTTATTTATCGGAGGCGACAGATCAAGGGTGACGACTCCCATTCCAGCTTAGGCGAGATAGCATGATGCACAAATGATTTTGCGTAGACTAAACAGCGCTGATGTAACAACAAAAATCTAGATCGATGAACAAACTTGATAAAAATTGGAACAGTCCGATTGTATCATTACGGAAGAGGAGAGATGCAAGATCAGCCCCTCTTCAAGGGGAGGATAATCACATGATTGGCTGGTGTAAGATGCATCGTCTATTCAGAATAAGGTGCTTGCCAGTCGAAGAAAAAAAGTGTCCCGATAAAGATAATGTAACAGAGATGGTATCAAAGGAGTATGACGATAGATTTGAGAGGATTGGATAGAAGATAGAGTTTTGATGAAGGATTCTATCTTCTACATGTGCCAAAAGCTTCGACTGAACTTAACGTAGCTGAGGGCAGGTCTGTTTTGTCCGTGATTCTGGGCTCTGTAGAGCAAGGATATACTTTTAAAACGTGGAAGTTTTTGGCATATTGTGCGTCAGGTACGACCGGATAAGATCTAGGAGTCTCATGAGTCTCGGGGATTTCTGTCAGCAACAAAGCATCTTTTAAGCGTTAATGTAAGGAAAACTAGTGTTGGATGAGACTATTTGATAGCGATAGGCTTTCACTTGAGAATCATACAATAATCCTATTTCTATGGCAACAACAATGGCTTTAAAAAGGGTCTTGCTGAAGAACACCATGAACACGAAAATTGGCAATAATTTATGATTAGCACAAGTGTAACGCAATGAAAAAAGCAAGCAGGAGTTGATGATGAGGTCAACAATCAATGAGGTGAATATATTGCTCACATACAAATCCTAGGGCAGCTAGTTTACTCTCACTGTTTAACAGAAAAGATCTTAAGGTCCGCTGTAGCCCTATGAATAAAGCCCGCGCTTTAATAAACTAGTCATAGCAATATGGTTTTGAAAACAAGCCAAGAAGTAAGGCAACAGCTGGGAGTAATTCCAGATAACTATTCGTCACGGCACCATTGCCTGACAGAAAGTTCTTCTTATACAGCTGAGGTTTTCATTAAGAACACTGACGAAATAAGATGTGGTATTTCAGGAGAGAGATGCTACTGTTATTATTGCAGGTCTGTCACAAACCCTGTTTATACTACGGACTTGCCTACTGTCGTAGCGCCTTGAGTCTAGTTCAAAAGATCTCTACGGGTATGTTATAAACAAAGTCCTAATACTGCGCAGGCCCGAGTCAGATGCTATAGGTGTATCTAGGAGAGACTTTGCCTCTTGAACAACGTTACCAGATCTCAAAAAGAGCGTACTATAAACACAAAGGCAAGTACATGGACAACATATGGTTTCCTAACTTCTGCAACTGCCGTTGACAGAGATACCAAAAGAAAGATACTGCGTGGAAGGAATACACCGATGTAAAATGCTCAAATCACGACACCCTGATCATGATACATCATCTTAATTATTGCTTATACTTGCGCTTTGTATTCCCGCGTTACTGGTTTAAGATCAATGCTCTGCTTTTTTCTCAATCGAACAACAGAAGTGAAAGTTCCTAAAAATCTATGACAATCGAAAGATTTAAAATTTAGACAGTAAGCATTTGAAGTTATAATAATGATCACTTTACCTGTTTAAGGACTGCTACCACTTAATGTTTACGGCACCAAGCAATCATGATTAAGTAATGAAACTTAATTCCATCCGATCGTTTACGAACAACGACTTTTCCGATTGAAATGTCGGCGATGAGATCAAGTGGAGTTCAAAGTCGAGGATTCTACGAACACACTTCTAGGAAGAATCAACAACCTCCTTCACTATACCATAGTATCGTCTATCAACTGGGCAAGATGACTAAATCGCGACTTCCAGATCACGCTAGCGACAAGTCCAGCCGAGAAGCTTCTAATCTAAAAAGGTTAGTCCCAATTGGTAGATAAGAGAGATAAGGTCCCTAATCGCAACCATAATCTATATACTGTGTTTACTAAAGATATTTTCCACTTAAGTCCATTCTTAACTTGACCGATTTCTTCGAGAACAAAGCAACTTATTGGGGTACTACCATTCGGAGACAAGTGAGGAATTTCCTAAAGAGCTCGGCTGTGCTACGCGGTTTCCATTTATTGAAGTTACAGTTTTTGGCTACAGAAACGTCAGCATTAACTGTGGCTGAATTGGTAAGAACGTGTTTTTCAAAACAGCTACAACAACCTCTTTTTCAACAATACCCTGTATGATCCATGCCATGTAACTGTGATTGGATCTGCAAGTTTAAACTAAACCGCGTCAAAAATTGTAAATCACCATTGAGACATACTTGTTGATTAGTAAAGCACCAAGAGCTTAGAGGGAAATCTAAACAAATTTGACCCACAAAAAGCTGCAGTAGGGTTACCAACATAATCTAAATGTTTGAATTTCGGTTTTGCATGTCGTTTTTGGGACTGAAGTAAAAGTGTGACTACCAAGTTACAGTACATCTCGCTTCCAACGGTGAAGGTCAGAACCAACTCTGCGGAGTATCAGTTTATCAAGCTGAATGTTATTTTTCAGTGTTGATTACTACTTATCAATACCTAGTATACACTAACATGTATCAACACTCTACGAGAGCGATTTGCTGTTGACACTTTTTTATGTTAAATTGTATATTAGTATTCAAATGGTCTCTTGAAACCGGAAGCTGATACTCTGGAACTCAGTCCCTTAACAAAAATCAGCCCCCTAACAAAGTTACTATCCCATTTTCCATTGGATGAATTTAAACAGCTACTCTCTACGGATTGTATTTCTCCAAGGTTGTTTCATTCATATCATTTATTCAGTCTTTATGGATCAATTAAAGGTTCCGTTTTTGACAAAAATTCCTTTAGCTGAAATGTATAGAGGATCTGATGGCGAAATTAAGGAAAACGAATAAAATTTCATACCTGTTATCAGTTTTTCCGTATCCCCGTTTCAAAATTAAGCTAATCAACTCTTGTTACATAAAGTAAGCAAAAGCCACTATCAGTCATCGTTAATCAACATTTTATTCCGTAAACCAATCGAGAAACAATGATGTAGCACCAACAGTGGGAACACCAATAAATTCATTGAAACTAGAGGATAGATTGAAATCAAAGATACACCTATACATATATGACGACTCGTGGTACACTTCGACTAGTTCTACTTCACGACAAAACTTACACTTTATGAAAATATTCTAGATACATGGGCCCTATTTTCACACATGTGTCGCGCGTCTGTACCTCAGCTACGTAAGAACTACATAAAAACTGGAGCGGTTAGTAAGGATTTTTTTATTTTATCGCAAAAAAAATTTCTAGAAAGCTGACCTTATGCTACATATCATTCCCGTTGTTGAGCTTTCCTACATCTGGTTCGCTCAGTTACCTGTGAGCCAGGTAATAATGGTAATAGGAGCTTACAATGTTCTTCGGCAGAGATAGCACCTAATGAACAGTGGTGACATCAGAAATACTAAGAACCATTGAACCTGACCTAACGTAACTTATAGAAACAAGTCGATTGTGAAATCTGATCGCGCATCGGTGGAAGATAATCAGCCCAAAAACTCAAAAACTATCCGATCTGGAATATTCAGAGTTACCTATGTTTTACGAAATTTGAGACGTCATCGTTTCCCATGCCGGTTGTCAAGGACCAGTTTGTAGAGACGGGAGAGTGGCTCGCCATGTAACCTAAAATACGGAAACTAAATTACTATCAATAGGCGTGATTCGTCAGCTTATCTCGATAATCCATGGATAAGGTAACCCTTTTTACGTGCTTACAATTTGAGCATGTTCAGTCCATTTGCAGTAATACGTCTAACTTGAACTAAGGCAAACTTGTTTTGGCTTTTACCTTTATAGTGTTTTGTTGAGACATGCAATTTAAAGATCTCCTAAGCAAACGCGTCTCCAGACTCAGCCTAAAGACCACAGGATTTCATGCTTCCCTCCAACGATTGCAGGAATGGTCAGCTTTATTCGTTGCTTTTGTTTATTATAAAACATCTACTTTATCGTTCTTTAACATGTCAATACATATTAGATACTGTCCATTTCATTAAATAGTGCCCTAATGTCGTGCAGATCGGTTTACAGATAATAATTAACATTGCCATACTGCATGCCGATGATACCTTACAGTTTATAATCAGATTTTTAAGAACTTGCAACATTGAACGTACGTAATAACACCCAGTTTGTAATTAGTGTTGCCTTTATCGCTTTCTACTGAACATCTACCCACAATTGCGGTATCGATCAAGTTGGTACAGAATGTGCCAATGTAGCACATTTGTTAGTCAAACTTGCATCTCAAAGCAGAATGAAAGCGCCATAAAAAGATATGTAGAAGGTGGCAGGCTACGATTATGTGTAAAAGGTGAGAATGCACCATGTGGGGGGAAAGTATGACGTCATTCAAAAATGTTTGAATACTCAATTTTCATGTTGCACTTTTAGTAAGAACTTCAATGGCCAAAATTGGGAATGATCCCCTTTCCCAACTCCGAGATATCAGCTTTCAGTGTTTTAAATCTCTCTAACAAAACCTTACTATTTGATGCTGGTTCCTAACGTTAGGAACCAAGGAATATTAACAGAGTTTTGACCGGAGAACCTGAATTTCGGACACCTCTACTTTAAACACTATATACACTACAGGTCTGATATTTTGGGAAACAGCCTATACCAGGGTTGCCTTAAGATATCTGGAGTCGCATCTTACTATTTCCAAAACATTCATTTTGTCACATCATCACTTTCCCTCCGCATTGAAAGCGCAAATTACAACTGCATTGTGAATCGCGTCTTCCAAAAATCGGCAAAAAAGGACAATTAGAATTATTCGCTTACAAAAGGTGAAGAGAGCGAATAAAATATTCAAGAATTATAACAGAAACGTAGGCAAATGGCCAACGCTTAAACCTATGGCTAATATGTCCGTGCTGGATTCGTTTTGTTTGTAAGCAACTGTGTCTCGGCGAAAGAGCTCACAATTGAGAGTTGGCAGTACCCTTTACCAACCCAGGTCTAATGTTTAACTTCAATTATACTAGCCTAAAAAATATTTGAACACTAGCAACTAAAAAGAGGCCTGCAAAATCTTGCAACAAAGGAGACGTAGGCCTTCAAATGCTTACTATATTTATAATTGTTATTTGAGAGCAACAGTATTTTGCATGTTAGAGCTCACAGTAGCTTACCGCTCATCTTACGAATGATTGTTGATTGTTAGAATAAGCTAAAAACGGTTTACACCATTAGCCACTGTTTGCACGTCGTGCCTATGCAGAAGAAACAAGGCTAACGTCTTCGTGAAACTGTGTTATCTAACGATGGCTCCAGCTTCTGGCCGTTTCATAGATTTTGAAAGCAGTTGACTCACGATGGTATTGCTGCTGATTTGAAAAGAATTTCCTATCGCGAATGCCACTTCCTTTATCCATTGGTTCACGTAAGAGTGAATAATCAGTCCATACAACAAGACTACGTTAAATACTGACAGTAAACTTCCAGGCATGCTTTATGGATGTATCTGTGATAGAAATCATAGTACGATTTGAATTCTCCGCTATCCAATCGTACACCCATACAATTTACCAAGAATAGATCTCATACCCTTGGATCCATGGTCAATCGTTTAAAATAGCTTTTCACGTTGCTTCCACAATTACACTTATCAATAAGTAAAACTCTGTGAAATAAGCCCTAGTCGCTTAGTAAAATGGGTACAGGTAGGATGTAAACAAATATGGCTAACAAGAAAAATGAATGGTATCAATAGAAATCGATAACATAACGTATCAAATCAGGATTCCACCCATAACAGTTGACTACGAGCAGTTTGTCAGAACTGTTCGATTGTACCATTTCTAAACAAGAAGGGCAAGTTAAATGTCACCGAAGGGCATTATGAATCCCTATGTGTACCGTAGTTTTTCACTCTCTCATAAACTTAATAAATAGATTCTAGTATTTCGTTGTCATCTTGAATAGTATAGATGGACGTCTACAAAAAAGTGGGCACTCTAATTATAACATAATCAGTTGAAATAGACATGTCAGAGGTAAAATATATTTAAAATCTTGCTCTGTCTCAGCACACGTTCCAGTGCCAGACAGATAAATGCTAATAAGTTCATTTTAAACTAATGCATCGGTACCTGTTGAATACAGTGTTATTTTACTCACGTTTAAAGAATATTGTTAGCAATCGAAGAAGAGAAGGAGGGAGGAAGGAAGGAAGGAAAGGAGGAAGGGAGGGAGGGAGGGAGGATGGGGAAGATGTGAGATGGGAAGGAGTAAAGGAGTAGTCCCTCTGCGTTGTTCCTTGTAAGGAAGTCCGAACTTCTTTTTAAGCTCATTTACTGGTCTTCTCGACATCTCCTTGCCTGCTCAATCTCAAAATACTTCTGGCCTAACGTTACTCCTTTACTCTGAATCGGAAAGTTTCATAAAAAATTACTGTTATGTCTTTATAGACATAGTCAACATTTGGCTGACTGTAATCATAAGCGTGGTGTTCACAGCCTAATATGAATTCGGATCTCGACTTGTCGCTGATACAGCCGCACATTCGAGGCCCCTTACCGGCAACAAGGCAAGTTGTTACGCTTTTTATATACAACAAAATAAATGAGTTAATAAACATGCTTACCCATGCTTTCAGTTCATACGCCAATCATTTTACCATAAGCTTCCCTTTTGTCAAGTTTAAAGTAGCCTTCATGTTTGCAAAATCGCTCGATTGCGCTCCATCGAAGAATGTGTCTGCTGAATGCGCATATACGTATAGGTTATCAAGCAAATCTTTAATAATGCAACCGACAATTCTTTCAAAATAAATGAATTCATCCTTCTTTACAGCATTGCTATCTGCTATAATTAGATCAGGACATCGCCTGAGAATCTATAAATACCGACATAAACCACAAAAATTCGAGATACCTTGAGTTGATCTTCGAGCCTTGAATGAATTAAAATCAGCTTTTCGGCTTCGTCTACAGAATCCCCAACCGATTGATCTTCCTGCAGCGGACGTAAGACTGCGTTCTCAAGCCAGGCAATCGCCTAAAAATTTTCAAGTAAATGGGCTTTCAAGTATTATACTAATGAAGTTAACAGGACTCCCTCTATTGATACAACTGTGATTAATTGCGGAGTGACAAAATGCTACTTCTGAAGTCACTCTCTATCAAGACAGTCATTACTATACTTGGTAACTCGTATAAAGTAGCAAATAACAGCTTTTTGTTAGCAACTGTCTTCATCTTACATCTCTATAATGTTTATTGTTCGAAAGTCAACAGGTGACAGGTCCCCATTAGCATTTCCTGGACGGTACAACTACTAGCTTTAAATTGGAGGGGGGATGGAGTGAGAGAAGGCATTTCCAATACGGCAAATCGATTACGTAATCTATTACATTTTTCAATTTGAATACGGCTAAGAGCGAGGAGAACTCAATTTTCCTGAAAGACTCCTGAAAAACAAAAATAACCAAGAGCGTACCAAAATATATCGTTTTATACTGGATCTTGCTGCTTTTATTGACAATACAACAGAGCACAACGCTGGTTTACTACAGACAAAAACAGTACAATCTATCAAATTGACTTTCTAATACAAGGGGAATAGTGGCGTAACTTGTACAGAAAACTCACGACTTCAACACGAAACGAATACAGGGCTGGCGAAGGAGGATTCGATGTGGTTCGTTCTGCAGAAGTGATTAATATCAGCTGGAATGCACCTGGATCTCCGGAGAAGAGTGAACAGGGTAATCTCGCGAATGGGTATATGAGACGTCGAAAAGGTTAGACAAATTAAATTGAGGTAAAATATCTATGTAGTACCCTATCTATGCAAGACATCCGCTCATATGCTCACATTTCCCAACAGTAAAGAACATTAGAGGAGATATCCAGCCCGCCCGCGCATTTACAGGTGAATGAAGGCTAACGCTCAACAACACGTGAACATTGCATTATCCTACCGGTTTAGTCGAGGACACTATTTCCCATGGTTGTACACTACAACTTTGCAAAGCGATGGTTGAAATGCATAAAAGAACTTTCATCTTTTCCCTTATAAAGAAAGTTCTATGACTACTGTTGCTGCATTTACTACTACTACTACTACCACTACTTCTACTATTACTATTACTATTATTTCTAATTCTACTACTTCTACTACTACCACTACTACTAAGTCTACTACTATTTCGAATTCTACAATTATTACTACTACCATTGCAAACTCTACTACTACTACTACTACTAACTACTACATAGAAGGGATAATGGGTCACAAGATGTGAATGCAAGAATACTTGTTTGAACGCTTTACGTGTC
>JAAAKL020002992.1:0-24308 GCA_010016065.2 Carybdea cf. marsupialis auct. non (Linnaeus, 1758)
TCCTTTGTTATTGTCTATGACCCACCCTTAGTACCCAATGTACTATCCTGCAAAAAAAAATCCGGACCACGTACCCACCCGGCATAGGTGCAGGGTACTTGACAACGTGCCCCCCCGGGTAAAAACTGATTTTAAAGCATGTCTACTGACGTCAACGTCACGTGTCTCTTGACGCCCATCTCTAGCTGAGACTACTTTCAGATCAGGAGCTGAGAGAACAATTATATTTTCGGTGAAAAAGAGGAAAATTGAACAAAGACAAGCATTTACTTCACCTCAGGTATCGAGCTAGAAATGTAGATTTCAAGGGTAGGAGTGTGTTAGCCCGAAAATGTTTGGTATTATTCTCCGTATGAAAATGAAGTGGAGGGGTGCTGTCCCTAGCGGTACTAGTAGATTTCACAACGGCACGACGTATGACAGGTTTTTTCTGCGACTAATTAGGCATCCAGCATCAGCTGTACTTGGATAACGTATGGCTGAACATGCCCTTTATTTGACATGAGAGCTTCGCCTCTGTGCATCTCTGAACCTTACAACTGATGACGTCATCATGCTCGTGCGATAAACCCTAATCCAACATCTGGTAGACTAGGGGTTATTTTAACTACTGTAGGTTCATTGTCTCCTAGCAACACTTTTGTACCATAACTTTTTGCTTATGTGTTGTTTTATTTAAATCTATAAGTCAAAGTAAACTAATAGAAATCGCTTGACTACCACTTTTGCTTACATGCATCGTTTGTAGTTGTTAGCCTCTTTCAAGGTTTTCGTATGAATTCCTTACAAGCACTAAATTTTAAAGCCAAATGTTTTAAACTATGGATGTTGAGTCTTAATACACGTACATACCCACTAGATCAGCTCACCTTGCACCACAAATAAAAAAGGGGAACACCTTTGACAAAGTCCATCCTTATACTATAGCTTTTAAAAGGCATTTATTTTTTATTTATCGGTCTATAATCGATAGCCTGTCGATAAAACCTAAAAATTGTTAAGGCGTTACTTTTGTCGTTGTCACCCCCTCCGATGATTGTCCACTTGGTCAAAATCAATGGAAGAGATTTTGCTTTAAGCAGCGGATTAAATTTGATAACGATTTTGTCAGACAGTGATCCCAGCAAATCGTCGGTAGTGAAGATGAAAACATTTCGCCATGATTTTATAGGATGATTAATTATTATGTTTGTAATTGGAAATAACAAGTATATACATCAGGGTCATAACTAGTTGGGGACAGTGAGACACGCGCCTTATACTTTTGTCAAAGTTTTATCACGTCTGAATCTACTGGGTAGATTTTATTGATTTAGGAAATCTTTTTTATAGAAATTGTTTGTGTTACAAAATCCAAGCACTGATATCAAAAAACCCAACTTATTGCTTGAGGTTGAAAATACTTGCTTTCGAATAAAGACATGCTTCATCCCAGCTCATTTCTGACTGTTTCTGTTGTCCTGTAAGTGATACGCGTTTCTGTCATGGAATTAGTGGGGTAGTAAACGCTTTCTCCACTGTCCTCATAGAAGTGACGGACTCTAAAAAAGAGGAAGAAATGTATTGACTCTACCCACATCCTATCTTATGACCAGTATTGGCATCTTTCCATCGCAAAAGCAAAGTTTTCTCTTATAATCATCCATATCTCCTTCCTGGTAGCCATTTTCCTGTGTAAAATCATAACTAGCTGGTACGCTTTTACAATCTAGTCTTTTCACTTGGATACAAATGAAGGCGACTGTTTTATACACATGAGAAATCTTGATCTTTCCTAACTTGTGTAATCTACCGATTTCAAATACGTTTAGGATGTACTTAATGTCTTTTTGAGGATAAGCTTATCTAGAGCTTCTTACCTTGGACAGTCAAGAATTTGTGACGCAACTTGACGATAGATAAAATTTAATTAATTGTTGTTCTAGTGTTGCAATTCCCTATATCGAAAATAATCCGAAGCCTTAATAGAACACGAAAAGCGTTTGTTGATTATAGCACTAACAGTCCAAAGTCGAAGTTAAGGGACACCGGTCCCCTGTCATTGTCGGAGAATCCGAATATTCTTTATTTATCTAGCCAGGTATAATCATCATCATCATAGTGTCGTGCGTACTCGGACTTCTTTGACAATTTCCCTCCACTCTTCCCGTTCCTGCATTGCTATCGCGACTTCTTCCTTTCTTAGGTGGGTATCCCTGTATTCTTGCTCTATAAATGTTGTACGTGGGCGACCTCTTGATCTTTTGCCGTGATTGGGCTTCCATAGCAATAGGATGTAATGGTTCTTCTGATCTTTGCCAAACATGTCCTATGACTGTACTCAGTCTTCTTGTTCTGATGGCATTACTTATTGAATCTAAGTGACCACATAGTTCTTACCTTTTTCTCTTTCCAGAATATACCCTGTACTTTTTCAGCAGTTTTGTACAAGCCTTTTCCCATTGTTTTGGTGAAAGTCCAACTTTCGGACATAATAGAAAACCTTGAATTCTCTTCGATCTGGTCCAATAGTCAGTAACTCTTTTTCGGTAGGTGCCTTATTATAAATAACGTAGTTTGTAAATAGCAAACGTGTAAACTTTAGCCCCTGAAAATATGCATCAGAGTTTTTCATTCATTAATCCTGATAACTCCGGGCTTTATATGGCCTGTGTAAAGCAGGGGAAATGGAGGGAAGAGGGGGGTGAGGCCGATGAGGTCGATGAGGGGGATGAGGGGAGACGTAAACCAGTATTTTTCTGATAACATAAGTTTTCATAGTCTTGTATAACTAAACATGGTTACAAGTAAGTACCAATGCGAGAAAGAAATAAAAACAAATCTAACGTAAGTATAATTCTTTTAACGCAAATTTTGGTACAACAGCTTTTCTGAAGTACGGTCGCGCAATTTCAACCTTAGCATTGACTTAGAGTTACAACATACAGTTGTTTTAAAAACTTAGTTTTAGTCCTTAGTAAGTGTCTGTGCGACACCTTAGGCGATAGTAGCTACAATCCTGGACTAGTAGAAGTTAAAATTTTACTAAATTTCGGTGAAAATGGAGCAAATCACGCAAGACACTTGCCACATGAAAGGGATGTTCAGGTCTGGTATTATTTGTTTTCTAGACCTCTCCTCTTAGCAGCAGGGAGGTCTGACATGCTAGTGCCCAAAATACTCGTTTTCAAACTGAACAATATTTTGGAACGGGTTTGGGGAAACTTTCACATTTCATAGTCAAAAGTTGTAGGACTAAAAGTACGGTCTTGCCTTTCTTGCTACTATTGATTTTCGGTCTTTCATTTACAGTTGACGCTACTACAATCCTACGAGAAAAGCCATTCCTGGTTTTAAGAAGAACAGATGATAGATCAGTGAATTCCGCTGATTTTTCAAATGGAGTATCATCATCGATGTAGATTTTATCACAATGCCTATCTCAGCAAGTTTCATATGTTAGCATTTATTTGAAGACTGAACTTTTTCCTAGTTTCTTCTAAGTTTGTTGCTGAGAGTTTGTAGTAAGAGATGACAGGTACATTTATCATAAGCATAGCAAACCTTGGTGTTCAGTGCGCCTTCACATACTTTAGAATTGTCTTTTAGACAGCCGACTGCTATCATAATGGGACTCCGGGGTAACTTGAACAATGCCGAAAAGAGGAGGTGAGTAAGAAGGTAACAATGTCGCACTCCTACTGATCTTTAAACCATTACGTTGATTGTCCATAACAACTTTACAAACTGTATTCTTATACATATTTTTGATAATACTGATAAATCTTCTTCGAATTTCGATTTTTTTTAGTCATTTACCATATTGCGTCGCTCTAGGTTGTATCAAAGGCACATTTGAAATCGATGAAGGTCATGTGTATGTGTATACTTCCTCTTTCTCCGGCCCTAGGCATGACCTTGCGCACTACAAGTGTAGTATGTACACACGATCAGAAAACGATTGGTTGTTTGTTCCCTCTCCGTGACTAGCAACACGTGTACCACACAAGTGTAGCACAGCAGTTATTACTCTTACAACCTTCAATTAATACCTATAGATATCGTATTGCCATGCTCAGATCGCTTTAGACAGATATAATTTCTGGCTACCATAGAAACAGAGTACAGTACTGAACGAATGTCAGCCATCGGCTTAATACTAAGCTGAAGTTTAGAATTCTGAACTCGCTCAAAGACATCATCGATTTTTCACATGTATTTCTTTTAATGCTTCCACGGATTTAGTCTCCACGTTTTATATGTTATGAAAGTGAGCTGTCTTGTTATGTATCGATCAAGCTTTCTCTCCTTCTCTCATTCGAAGGCATTGAAAATGAGCATGCAAGTTGTTTCTTTCTTTCTCCAGGGTTCACCTTCATCATCGATCAACAAAGCTTTAAAGTTGTCATCATTTGCAAGAACTGCATGAACAGAATGCTAGCTTATCCTTCAGATGACGCATATAAGTTACGGACGACAAGAAGGGGCTTTTAGTATCAACACCGCATTGTCAGTGGTCATTAATTAAAAATCAAGTTTCTTGAAGGCAAGGTGTAAGCTGAAAGGTATCGCATCATGTATTTAAGTCTTTGAACAGTTTGATATATCTGATAATTCGAAACTTGGGTTTGAAGGGGACGCTTACCCAAGGGGGTACAAATGTAGGGTGCGCATGGCAAGTGCTTTTAAATGTAAATATTTGGAGGTGATTTGTGCGCTCAAGTTAAAGGACAGTACACTGATTTACCGCATGAAGCCCCACATGAGAGATAGGAGAAAAATTGACAGTAAAAGAAGGCAGCAGTCAAGGTGATCGCAACGATCTTATTCATGGTCCTGACCTTGACAGGCAAAAACTTCCAACGAAGGTAATCAATTCAATTCGATTAATATGCGTTCTACTATAAGCCTACCCATTAGAACACAATTTAATATAGAGAATCGTCGGCTATGTGAATCAGGACCAATGAAAGCCAGAGAGAGGCTCAGGGTGGATGTAACGACGATTCTTCAAAGAATGAGCTAAAATTACCAGGCTTCCTGCGGACCTGATATATATGTATTGTGTCTTCAACTCTTACTAGCCCCTCCTGGCACTAAGGAATGTGTTACGTAACCTTGCTCCACCTTCTTGACTATGCTGGAAAATAATAAATGTCTTATTTAATGCATAAGGAACTATTTACGCAGTTCAGTCTGGTCAGATTGGTTTCTTCTGGTGGTGAAATTGTAAGCTATTAGTACCTGCCTGCATGGCTTGGCGTCTACACTGAGTCCCCTCCATCTTAATGCTGGTGGGGAGGGTGCAATGTCAACCAGCAGGATTTCATAAAAGACCTGTCAAAGGGCGAATGATCTCTTTGTAATCCAATGGCCTGCATCTAAGGTCAACCTTTGACCTAAGCCAACGGCCTGCTTCTAAGGTCAGCATGGGAATTTTAAAAACGAGTGCAGTCTGCGCCAGTTTCTTGTGAGGAATGTATATATGGAAGCCCAGCTTACTTAGCCACAAGGTTTGCACCGTTTTCTGAGGAAATCCATGCCGATGCATACACATTTTAAATCGTTGTACGTCTGCTTTGTGCCACCACACTTATGACAAGCAAATGACAAAGAATCCCCTAGACCTAATGAGCCCAAACGTACACCATATCAAATACATGAAGCAAGTTTTCGGAATTGACGTTCGTCAAACTTCGCAACCTTTGCCGTCTAGAAACAAAGTCAGCACCATTAACCAGACTAGGTGATTTGCTGCATGTGGACGGGTTAGAAATATGTGCCAACATCCTATGAAGCAATCCAGAATGAAGAAGCAGCACTAAGAAAGTATGGGGTCTTCCTACCAGCAAGAATAGAACCGTAGTTATGCACATCCAATGGAAATTCATTTTGGTGACTCAGTATTAAAATGAGTGTTCAGATTTACCTATTTTGGTGTTTAAGTTACACGTGACGGTAAAATTGAGCCAGACATCAAGAAAAGAAGTAGCAGAGCTGCCCATGATCTGCCATCGAACCACACGCTAAGACCAACCTGGCCTGTCCATCAACTCTAAGCTTACTGTGTATAAATCAGTTACTCTTCCTGTGCTGCTTTAAGGAAGCGAAACTTAAACTACCCTGCCAAAATATCTGTATGTGTTCAAAAGGTTTGATCAGCGCTCTTTTCGCCGTCTCCTTTAATATCAAATAATGGCAGAATATCAACAAAACCGAAGCTATAATACTAAGTGTATCACTATTGAAACAAAGAGGAGAACGCTTTTATCTGGTGGGACCAAGTTTGAAGAATACTTAGTACGAGAACATCCAAACAGCTGCTTTTCAGTAAATGTACCAAGGGAGAAAAATCCAGAGGTCGACTACGGGAACAGAACAAAGAAACTTCTGACCGAAACAACCAGTGGTGGTTTTAGGGGGAGGCCGACAGGGCCATGGCCCGAGGTCCCGCACCTCCAGGGGCCCCGGTTTTAAATGCTAAGAAGATAGTATGTGTTTAACTGCCCATATTACTCTGGTGAGATTAAGTGATAACTTTACTCATTGGAGGCAATACGGTATCTCCGGTACTTCTGCAGGAAGATAATGCCTGAATTCTATTGCAATACATGACGTCATAGGGCCTCGCAAACATTTTTCGGCCCAGGGCCTCGCGCCCTCCAAAACCGCCACTGGAAACAACTGGGGTGAAGTGGGGCAAAGTGTTTCCAGAAGGCTACGTATTTACCGAGTCGAGAAACGATGCCACAGGCTTTACAATCTTGAACATTGAAGTACGTATCAATCTTCACAAGAACGTAGTAATCTGTTCAGTGACAATCAAATGCCTGTATTTCTACTTGTACCCAATCTAGTGAGCAGAAAGTAGTTGCTCAGCAACTAAAAACAATGATATTTAGTTGCTACCAGTTTGTTATTAATAATAGTTACATGCAGCTCAATTATGAAACACTTTATCTAAAAGATAACTACTTCCTAACCTGTACAAAGTTGAATCCATTGCTTTTCATATTGTCGTAAATCCAATTTTGTAAGATTACTGGTACTTACATTACTTTTGCTACATGAATCAGTTTTTCACTTTGAAACTCTTTTCAATTTCAAATTCACTATGGGATATTGCTAGCATAAACTAAATCGGTTTCCATTTTATTGAACGCGATGACTTTGTCAGTGAAACTACAGAGGACAACATCCAGTTAGTATTTGTTTCGACAGAAACAGAGAAGACCCTCCGGTGTCAGTGTCCAGATATTCTTGGGAAAATGTCTAGAAAAGCCCCAATTTTTCCTCCAGGCTGTTCCATTCCATGCTATCTACTGCATTCGCTATTCTCTTTTGATTATTCATGAACAATATGTTTAGATTAACATATCTTAAGGTTCTTATTTAAAACTCCTTAATTAGACATCAACATGGGTAAAATGCAACAAAAACCTGATCAATAACATTTTACTCTAAAAAAACAGGATTAAAAGGGGACAAGTTTACATTTCTGGGCTCAGAAGTGGGGGATGTAAAACCGCTGTCGTTCCCCCATCCTGAAAAGTGAAGGAGAAGAGTCCCCCCGCCCTCCAGAATCTTCGTCCATGGCATACAGTCGCTGACTTATACAGCTAGTTTTGGATGAATCTTAAAATTTGAGTTCAAGGAGGTCCCAGAATATTCCATGCAAATCTAAATCAAGCCAGGCAGTTTTAGGATGATAAAGGAGATGGTAAATTCTCCAGGAGTTTCAAGGAGTGTGTGAACACAGACTATTTCCATTTAGTCCTTTTAAATGACAATAAATGTTTCTTATAACCCTTGAACACTGGAGCCAAAATAATTTTGATCTAATGTAAGGAAAGAAGCGTTTTTCAATTATACAATTATAAAAAGTAGGGGAGCTTCGTCTGGCGCAAAATACCACAAAATGCATTTTTACATGGCTCCACTAATAGCTTTAAGTCATACGGTCCAATTATAACAATTTTTATCTCTCATATCAATTGTAGCTACTACCCTAAAAACAGATGTAACCTAAGCCACGCCCACGGGCTCCCCCCAAGAGGGGACTTCGGAGGGTCAAGCTAAATCTTCAGTTTCAGCTTTATCAGATAAATACTGTACAAAGGAGATGTGAACACACATACAGATAGACAGACTGACATGCTCCTAACACAATCTCTCATTCTATTTCACCATCAGCCTACGTCATTACAGGTAAGTATCGTTTAACTATCAATTATACCTCCTGATGAGCAGAGCGGCATCTCCCAGGGAGGCGTAATACAGAAATCATAGAGATTGCCGAAAACATTTTATTTCGATTTTAAAATGAATACAGGTTACTTTGTAGCAAAGGTTCTAGTGTGGCCGAAGGGGGGCTGTTGAAATACGGCCTCTTGAGTCGCCGCCGCTGCTGCGGAAGAGAGTACAGACTGGATTGCATCCCCCTTATCCCCCCTGGTACATCCCCACCCGCACTCGGTAACTCTCGTGATTCCCCCCCAACCCCCCCCCCCCCCCCACTTTCCTTGCGAGTAAGGTAACCTGACATCGATATCTTACAACAACAGTTTTGAAAATAAGATACAACAATGGTCGTAAAACAGAATCCTAAATCATCCCTCTCGAAACAATTACAGGTGTATGACATGCTCCGAACTCATATATTTAGATGAGGCTACATATTCATAATAATGCTAGGAAGATGACGAATCTTCCAATTTCGCTGGTGTATTTTATGAAATCGTTTGGGGAAGTATCTTCCAATCCTAATTTTAACCTCAATTCAACAGCTTGTTAACCTTGTCTATTTAACGCTAAAAAGTAATTCCCCGTGTTCACGCAATTTTTTTATCACGTACGTACTAATGTTAAGAAAATGTAATTTTTATCTCTTCGATTTGCTAAGAAGATTCTGCCTCGCACAAAAGAAACCTTTTTTAAGAAAGAACAACAACCGTGTTAACATGCTGGGCCGCCCTTAGTTAGTTATTCAAATGTTGTTGTCGCACTTTCTGTTAATTTCTTTAGCATGTAGCCAGACTCCTCTGAGAAAATTTAAAATTGAAACAGAGCTCTAACACCCTTCTGCTGCCAGGTTTACACTTTAATTTCATGTTACTATCTCCTCATTGTGTCGAGCCTTAGCTCTCTCAATGCATACCTAGGGATGAGGTCAAATGTTTTCCATTAGACATTCTTTCCTCTTTGTTGTCAGATTCCCCAGACCACAAACAGTCAGTCAGCATTGTTCATATCACGTTCTTCTTCGAGATAATACCGAGCCTGGCTGCATGAAATGTGCAGCTGAGGAACAAACTTAAACGACACCAAAGTACTTTCGTCTCTCTATTCCCTTTTCGTTGTAATGACCAGTTTGGAAGTAGTCCCTGTCTTCCTAACTACGGTTTTAGAAAACGAAAATCGCGTAATCAGTGCCAGGTGGCTTTATCTCCTAAACAGCCGGTGAACAGCACTTGGCAATCCAAAACCTCAAACAAACGACAGAATCTGCTCAGGGTTAAAACGCAAAGGAAAACGCACCCATTGAAATTCCACAAATACCATAACATCATGATCACTAAAAAATATGTTTACTCGTCTCCAATCATTAGATGAAACGAAAAATCTACGAATATTTCCCGTCAGACGAATGTCCTCAGAAACCCAAGTAAGTGAATTTTGTGAGCTGTAATTTATTCAAGGCGATGAGCCCCATTATTACAGCTGAATAATAGTGTTATGCCAAATTTGGTCTGCTTCCTGCTAGGCTGCATTGAAATACAAATAAACGTTCGCTCAATATGGTAAACGAACGTAAGCCCCCTTTTGTGAAGCCGAGTGGAACGACGCCCTTTGTCCACGCCCTCTGTTCCATTTCAACCAATTTCATTGGCGCAAGTGCGAGGTCTTTCTCGGGGTTGGTTTGAAGGCGGCGGCCATTTTTGTTGTTAGGCTTGTTGTGTTCTTGATCCTTCTGTTGGATCGTTGCGTTGCTTGTTCAACACGAAGAACGCTTGCAAGCTTAAAATCTGTTTCACCGTAAAAAGTCAAGATGCTGAACAATCTTAAAGCCCGTCTACAGCAAATTCAGGATAGTATCGATCAAGCAGAGGAGAGGGAACAAGAGGCCAAGCATAACATCCGAGAAGCCCTTTCTCGTTTAGAGAAATCAGAAGATGAGGGTGCAAGTGTAAAGCGAAGGATTCAGCTCCTTCAGAATGAGTTGGAAGTTGCCACCAAGAGATACGATGAAGCTGCTGGCAGGCTGAAGAAGGTAAGCGAAATGCTTGATATAGATTTTTTCAACAGCTCTCGTCGTGACATATTTCTCTTAGAGATTGACTTGAGAATAGATAAAATTTGTTTTCAAGGTTGGTACTGAAGCTTCCAAGCCATTGTTATTCTTCCTACCGCCAGGTAGATATGGTTAACATTTTTTTTACTTTTACTTTACGATTGAAAGTCATAAAATCTTCGAATTTATTGTGGGAGAGAGTAACTCGTCTCGATCATTTGCCAGGAACTCGAGTAATCCACGTCAAACTTCCCTAATGGATGTATATGAAATCGTTCAGTTTTGAGGTGTGTCAATTCAGTGATAGCTCAAGATGTTTTCCCATTTGTCACATAGCGCGTAACTGTAAGCTAAAGCAATGAATTTTTGTACAGGTTGCGTGGTCGGAAGAGGTGTACTGTTATGTCTCGGTGTGATAAGAGCAAGTGTTATTAACAGGATAGAAATTTCGCGAGAACGATATAGTTTGATAGCAGTAATAGCGGATGATGTGAGGTCCTAAACTGAGCAACATGTGGAACGAGTATGCCTTTCTTCTCATGCTAGCAACGATATTTTTAAGTTGGAACTATTTGGAGAAATCCTCGAGCAGTTATCCATGTCTTCCAGATTACCGAGTCAAGCTTCCGCCATAACACTTTCCCCTGAGATGTAAACATAAGGATTCAAGAGTATTTTGTTCATGCCTTGTGGGGTGCGAAAGTGTCACTGCTTGATTTTTGTGGAGATGTTGATCATGTCACCTGCGATTAATAGTAGAAATGCGCTTTTTAGAAGATAAATATTAAGTCCGATTTATCTAACGTAGTGTATAACGTAAGTGATGAGAACCCACCCTTGATCATCTGAGTGAATTAAATAGAAGAACATCTGATATCATTAGTTGACAAGACAAAGCCTATTAGCAGGCCCAGCAAGACACTTCAGTTAATCTGTCCTGGTTTTTGCGTTTTGAAGCAAGATGTCTGTTTTCGCATCTAGTCCCGTTCGCACGTGGGGTACTCTACATTTTGAGTGAACATTTGGCATTTATTTTGATGCGTTACTCGTGTTCCGACTGACTTAGACCTTATCAATATTATTGAGTCTTCAGTATTTTGTTTTAATTTGGATCACCGTTCCTTTCTGAAGTTAGAAGTAAAAACTTGGCCAGTTGTGAGGGGCCTGTCGCTTTGGCAAAAAGCAGCTCTGCACGTCAAACATAAAGAAGTATTGCATCTTTTTGTGGATGATGTTGCCACCAGCTTTCAACTATCGAGGAACTTTTTACCAGCAGTGTGCCTTCTCTCTACCCATTTAACATACATTATGTTCAACAGAAGCGTAATTCATTATTATGAAACTGTGCTACCTCGTAGTAATTGACGTCAGACATTATATTGAACGTGTATGTTATCAGTCATGCTGAGAAACAGCTGATTCTGTCGACATGAATGTTCATGATCGGCTGTCGCTATGTTGTTGCTTTTACAGTTTAAAAACTCAAATGCCGCTTGTAAGGCACCTCTGTTCATATGAACTAATTGTGCTGAAACATCCTTCCTGGGTAGGGGCTGCCGCTTAAGCTTTGTTTTCACGTTCACCTCATGCAGCGGATTTCCCGCAGGGTGAAACTAAAGAAAAGATTCATTGGCATTAGAACCTCATTTTACAAATCGTTTTTAATTTTAAGGCGTAAGCTAGAGCTAGTTTATAGCCGTCGTGAAGTTGGCGGCATTTAAACCCAAAACATGCCAGCCATTGTGTCGATTTTTATTTTATAGTATAAGAGTTCCTACCGTTTCCATCCATTTTCAACCAGCAAGCTATCACTGTTGGTATTTTATTCTTATTCCAAAGGAAATAAGGTGAACAGCTGAAGCATCGACAGCAGGTATGACGCTAGATAGGCAGGGTTCATTGTTTTGAGTGAGACATCAATAATTGTTCAATGTGACACGTTTACCAAGGGAGAGAGAAAACAATCCACCGTTTATTTCCGGTTCGTCTCTTCATGAAGCGAGTTGCTCTGTGGCCTCATGATATCAGATGTCGACTGTTGTAATACGTCAAACTTGGGTCTTCATGATTAGAGATTGCGGCAAAAATATCAGTAAAATCCTAAATTGCCTCAAGCTCTGTATGGCGAGATAGCATGTTCTGTTATGTTGATCGACTCGTGTTCAGTGGGGCCAGAACATTTTGAATAAATAGAGGTGTAACTGCATGAATGTATAAAGTCTTTATAATGTTCCAACTGCTAAAAACCGGATAGGTTGCAAAAATGAGAATCTGTAATTGACATTCCACAAGAGACTAGCGAAGGACAGTGGCACACCCTTGAAATTCTCATAGGAAAGGCCGCAAGAGTAAAGCTCATGAGGAAATTTGTCATATCCTGCTGTACGATGTTAAACTTTCTCTTCAAGATAGGGTCATCTGGTCTTTATGACTCTATATGGGTTAGCAAATGGCCTTCACCCAGATATTCCACTGCCTATTTAGTCTTATTTTGTTATAATTAGTTTTAATGAGGACATATTCTAGAACTTTAAATATTGGTGCAGTAGCTTTTCAAATTCACCTCAAATGCTATGTGTAACAGACAGGGTTAAGGCTGCAGTCCTTAGCAAGGGCAGTAGCAGCCCATATGGGTGTAAGGTCACATTGAGAATTATACGCTTCGGGTTACCACTATTTGACCAGGTCAATTCAGTCAGTAAAGAGTTTACGAGATGTTAAGGAGGATCTTTGGAAGCATGCACTTTTATGTGTTTTTACAGTATCCCAAGAGGTAGACCCTAAATTTGATTCCCAGATTTAGTACACTGCCCAAACTGCAAATAGGTAATCAGTTACATTTCTTAGAACTAAAACTATTTCAAATGAATAATATATTTGTAAATGGTCAGAGCTATGTTTGATATGCATATCCGAACTGCTACCAAGGGAGATAAGTTCTGATTTAAGAAGGGAAGCCACAGACTACCCACTCATCATCATCGCAAATCTTTTTATGACAACAGATATATCAGTCAAGGTACAACAATTGTTATTAATGTTCATAAAGCTTGGTTTTAATATTAAGGGCATGTCTTCTTATCTATTGTCCAGAAAAGTATGATCCAGAATATTTGTCTGTGAAATGCTATTCATTGGTTTACATTAACTGGTAAAGGGTGGTCAGAACGCCTTGGGGGGAAGTGTTTGAAAGATCCAATGCCTTGAAATGCCTGGGATGGTTTGTTGGGGGCAAGGCCAAAAATTTTTCTCTCAGACATCACATGGATGTTCCTGTTTTTTGCCAAGCTGGAGTTGCTCTATATATTTCCACATAGTAGATATATTGCACAATGTAATAAAACTTAATATGAGTTGCAGAAATGCAGACACCTAATTACAAATTATAGTGCTATTCAGAATGGAATAGGATACTGTAATTTTGTAACAGTCAGTGGAACAGTGTGATTTGGTGAGCTTTCTTATGGTCACTGTGTAGATCTTCTGTAAAGACTATGGTTTAGCTGTATCTACTGCAATTTAAATGCATGCACATTGAACGTGATTTCATGATGATTGATGTTGAGGTAACAGCAACTACAATACTAACATTCACTGAACTTAATTAAGGCCATGGAAATTGTCAGTATGACAAACAATCTTAGCTATTTCTTATTAATTTTGAATGACACCAAATGTTCAGAACTGAAAGGAGCCAGAAAGATGCTAGTTTGTTTTGGAACAATATATGTAGGTATCACACTTCACCTACATGATGCATGTGAAGACTAATAGTTTTGGTGACAACTTGTTACTTTTTCACTAGTTATGAGCCACATCATGAGAAACCTATTAAATCAGGATTATTTTTAACCCTAGTTGGATTTTTGAGAAATGTGTGGCATGCAACTAATTGGGAGAAATTTGCATTCACATTCAGTCGATAATCAAGTCGGTAAATAGTCAATATCATTTATATGAAACTTCATTGAATACACATGACAGTTGTTTTGCAGCAATTTTTTTGTACATTAGCCTTTTTTGAATTGCAGTTTTCTTGTCTGGTGTAATAACTGCATTAATTGCATACATGATAACAAATATGAGGTCACAGCAGAATTCAGTTGTGAACCCCCATTTTACTTGGAAACCTGCCAATCTTTGTGTTGCAAAGAGTGAACAGGTACTTGAAACTGTATAATGACTGCAAAATATCGACATCTGTGAAGATTCAAGTGCAAAGGGGGGACCCCAGCCCCACCTCACCTACATAATTTCAGAGATGGCAATTTTCAGGGACATGTAACTTTCTTATCACAACCGTTGGATAGTGTTTACTCTCAAGAAATTCCAGCTGTATTTAGTAAAAGTGGGTTCAGTCTTGTTAAAAGCATAAATGCAACATACCAGAAGCAAGTTTTCTATGTGTAATATGAAACTTGAAAGTTATGAAGCTACTTAAGGATAAACTAGTGTAATGAAGCAGTTGAAATTGAAAAACAAAATATGTCAATGTAATGATAACAAAGGAGCCTCAAGGGAGTGATTGGAAAATGAGAGGGAATGTTAACGTGGTGCAGTATTTCAAAGAAGATTTTGGGAAAGAAAAGGCATTTTTTTGAGTGTTGATTATACCAAAATCAAATATTTGATGAAGGTGGAGTTTAAAGATGTAATGGAAAATGTTTCTTCAGTTTTCCTTTTTAGTTCTTCAAAGTTGTTGATAAGCAAAAGCCATGCTGTTTGCATGTGATGTGAGTTCCCTTCATGTACGGTAATTTTGACCAGCTACAATTCTTTCTGTTCTCAAGAAGTAGTGACAACAAACCACAATCAAACTGTCAATCCCCTGGGTCTAATGCTTTGTACTGTGGGTATATTAGAAGCTTGCATGGTTTAATTTATCTTCAGTTACGGACTCATTGCATTGAATGCTTCCTGATATCCACAAATTGCTGTTAATAATTTAGGGGAATCATCAAGTTTTGAAAACATCATATTTGGTTTTTCATCCATTTTACATGCTGGTATGTGTAAGATTCATTGAAATTGACTTCCAGGCCAGTCTTTTGCCAAGTCTTTGGAAACACTTTTTCCTTTAAATAAGATTTTATTACTTGTCTTTTATATCTTTTTTTGGCCTCCCTCTACGAAGAGGGCCTTTGACATCTACTTGTCTGGTCATCCTTATTCATTCCCTCAACATGTCCAAATCAATGCAACCTCCTAGTGTGCATAACATACCAATACTCTTCATGCTTGCATTAGTCCATCAGAACCGAGTCTGTCTTGGAGACTTACATTGCACACTCACCAAATCTTTCTCATGTCATTTCTTCTCATGCAGCTGAAGTCTTCAGTTTTGCATTTCCACATTTCACTAATATACAACATTGTACTTCGCACACATGTATCGTAATTCCCTGGTTGTTAATGATTACACCCTGTCAGTTAATAATGGCAACAGCTGCTGGAACTTTCTCCATCCACTTTTAACTCTCGATGTTACACTTTCATTGGCTCCAATGGTATCACCAGGTAGCAGAATCCTCTTACAACTTCAATTTCCTTGTCATCTAAGTGTACTTTTATTGTTACAGAGTCATTGGATGCTTCTCTGTCTAGGCATCTTTTACAGAGCTGAAATTACTATTTTCTATCAGCCTTCCTTTTATACCTGTGCACTTTTCATGAACCCAGTGCTTGCATGTAACACAGTCAATTGTGTTACTTCCGACTCCCTTTCCGCATATTGAACAAGGGAACTTTCACCCCTCTTGTGGCTTTCTTACATCAGGAAAGCTGACCATGACTTAAGTAGTTTTCCCCAGATGCAAACTCGGTCCTTTACTTTTTGTTTTGTTTACTTTTACTTACTAAGGTTTGTTGAACACTTGATTGAAAATGGCATCCTCTTCATTTAATTATTATGAACAAAAGTTTGATCTCTCCCTATTATTTTTCATCAAGGAATCTCTTACCCACTTCTATTTTTCTCAACTGAATACTATCGAAATTTGCATAAATGTCTTTATTTTCTAAGCTGAGGTAAGATGTTTGAAATATTTACTGTGGAGTGGCTGAGTGTGATAGCAATTAGGGGTCAACACTTTCTTGTTTGCAAAATGACTTATGAAAAGCCGTTTACCAGTTTATTAGTATTTTGGAATCATCACTGTAGAAGTTTATCTCAATAGTAAGATGAACATCAACTGGAAAACTGGCTGCTAAGACACAATTCCTGGGATATGCTTTTTCTATTACTTGTCATTTTTTGATGTTGATACCTCATTCTTTGATCTTCATTGACCACATTCTTTTAAAATCAGGCACTTTCTTGTGGAAATTCATTATATTCTCAGCCCACATTATGTCTTTTTGACGATATTGTGACCAGACAGTTACTCCAATGTTATTATGTTATCATTGAGGAGAAAATGTCATTTTGTACACTGTCCTTGATAGAGTGTCTTTGGACCAATCTCGCCCACATATCTGGTGGATCACTACATAACTCCATCTATGTTGAGACAGACTGTCTTTTGATAGTGGGCATGCCACATTCCCATGCATCTCAACCTCCTTATTGTGAAACAGCTTTAACAAGGTAACAGATGCCACAATGTCAAAATTATTGTCATAAAGTGCTTATCATCTGTAGAATTGCTGGGAGCTGTTCGTAGCTTTTATAGGAAAACCCCAATGAAACCCACCCTTGATGCTGTCACACTTTGTATACACTCATTTTATGCAGCTTGTATATCAGATTAAATTTGCCCCAACACCAGCCTTGAAAACACTACATGGGAAACATTGTCATATATGAGCTGTAGAACATGGAAGCTCTCTAACGTTGGAAGACATCGGTTATCAGTAGAAAGAAAGTGTGTGGTCACTAATCCCTAGTGTGCAACTAACACATGATCAGTAAAAGCAGTAAGAAACGGATTCCCGTGACTTGAACAAGTTAGCACTGTTGTAACCCACTCTTGTTTAAGTGAATCGACCAAGTAGAAGATGTTGACTGGTGTCACAAGGTTCTTCAAATCGTTACACCTGATAGGAACATTCCCTGCCAAATGTAAGAGATGCTGCCTTTCCTAGAAACAACTTTGAAGGCCAAGAATGTCTATCACAATGGTTCCCACACCAAGAGCCCATTTGCTACCTTCAAAAGGCTTTACTGCCCCAGAGAAGAACAGTTCTCTGTGAGGAGGTTTAAGAGCCCCTCCCATTGCCCCATCTATGGGCTTCAGGGGAGAGCCCTTAGTCAGTTGTTTCAGTAACCGAAGCACTTAAGACTTGATTATACTTTCTGGGTAAACATCTCTTCATTTTGTACATTTCATCCATAAAACTATAATATACACAAACATAAGTATTGTTTAATCCTCCCCCGCTTCCCAAGTGAAAAGTTCTAGCCATGTATTGAATCAAAAGTCGTATGTAATTGCAAGGACGAGAGAAACAGGAGAAAGAGAGTTAATTTGTCTGAGGGAGCTTTGTCATAGGCGTAATTTTGTTTTGACTTTGTAACCTATGAACACCCAGCCATGTCATTCTGCTTTTCGCAACCCACCACATAGACGTCGTGACCCACAGGTTGGGAACCACTGGTCTATATTGATTACTGTTCCTTGTTATCGAGATGAACGCTTTCAAGAATGTCTATTCAAAGGAGCTGTTCGTAATTATCTTTAGGTAAGAATAATTGCAAAGCAAAATTATGAAACCAAAGCCATAATGTTCAGAAGAGGGGGAGCTGCTAAACTTGACATTCACTTTCTGACCAGAAAAATACATTTAAAATTTGACTTCCCGTACACAAATAGAAGGAAGTGCATGGCTTTGTCAACAAAATGTGCCGAGTATTTCTATATTAAGAGACTAAGCACAAGCAACAGTGCTTTCTAATCCAGCATGTTTCTAACTGGTCTCACCAAGGAGCCATCTACTCCTGCTTCAATATAGATGTGATATGTTTCCTAACACTAGGGTACGTTTTGTTTAACTATGATGTGTGATCCCTGCTATTATATTTTCAACCGGTATAATGCACTTCCAACTAACCTTGCTATTGAAAAGGATCAAATTTATATATTTGTGAATCTTCTTAAAAGTCAATGGCCACCCTATAGAGAGAAACCCATGTTCCAACTTCTGATACGACGTGCGAGTTAGGAGCCAAAGCGTAGGCGGCAGATAGTAATTAGGAAGGCATTCCCAGTAAATGGTATCATTAGAGCCCATGTATCGATTTTCTGATTACGTATTAAGTGATACGAGGGGTCATTTGATGTCAGGTAGAGTCAGATACTAACCAAGTGAGAGTCCATGAAGGGGTCACTTCAGTAAGAGTATGAACAAATTTTGTGCCGTACTAAAGTGAGTTGGCAGTAGCTGTTACAAATTGAAAAGTGAACCCGAATGTTTCAGTCGAGTAGGATGCTTTCGTAACATATGAAATGATTGTTTTGAGTTACCTATGGTCGTATAACTGCGTCAAATTGATGAGCCAGAGGTTGGAAACGAGATTTTTGTATGTTGGACTTTTTCTTGAGACACGTGTGGATCAGAGAGTTCAGTGCAGTTGCACCAATATATGCGAAAGGAGGGTGATAGTTTTAGCACTTTTGCCTTAAACGTGTTTTTAAATGTGTCATCATATTGCGAGACAGTGGTGTTTGTAGAAGCGTTGGAGATCTCAGTCAAGTAAGAGAGCTGGAAGAAGTCGGTGATTTGGATTTCGTATCAGATTGTTTCTCATTACTGCTGTGGTAACGTAATGTACACGGTGTTAAATGCGTGTTGGACGTAGTTCGTCATTAGCTGGAGAAGTTGGAGAGGAGGTCCATGTGCTTCATTTTCGCGTGAAAGTGTGTGTCGCTGTTTGTCCGTACAGTGCTGGAAAGCGGCTGTCAGTTTACGTGGTAATGTATACTAATCTTTTTGTTACTAACTATCTCTTGCACTCTATCTTTTTATTACCGACACTTGGAAGCAAAAGGTTGTTGAGGGATTGGGCTGTGGTGTTTAAATGCAAGGCGAGAGTATTTTGCGCCACTTTTTTCACAGTGCATGCGGTAGCGTGTGTAGCATGGCTTAGAATCTGGAACAACCTTGATAGATTCACAGCAAGCGAGAGCATAAATGGTATCCATGACGTAGTTTTCAGAGGACATGTTAGTAACCTGTGCATGCAAATGCTGGCTGGCATACTTATGTAAAATAGTAAGCATGTAGTCTAATGCAGAAACTCGCAATCAGAGGTAGAGATCATGTTAGATTTTTTTCGCTCATTTTTATATTCGAAGAGGCAGCTGGCGAATACAGGGGACAGTATTGAGGATCCATTGTTTAACGATACTTACCCTACCGTAATTTGCCATGGAAACTGTTGGGTTTGCGAAAGAAACGGTATGATGATAACGGGCCATCTGATCATAGTTTTGCAGCCGAGCCTACAACCTTTATGCTTCCAAATAGAGAGCACTACTTACTCTCCCATTTGTTGTCTTTTGCACCACTGCACACTTTACCATTAGATAATTCAGCTAAGCACGTGCTGCAATGTGACTAATATACAGTTTGTGTATTGCTCAGCTCTAGGGTAGGAGCCTTAATGTTTACGCATGCGAAGCTTTCATTTCTCAGAATGCATTTTTGCTTGGCGAATTTAACAAGGATTTGCACTCCATTGCAGAAGTCGCATGTAGTTGGGTTTCTTTTGGTTCGAGGTATAGGTAGCACATGAATACAGTAAATATTGTATTTATTCTCTGTAGCACGAGTAAAACCTCTATTTAGGTTCTCTTTTTTTCCCTTAGTGCGTTTTGTTAAACGGTTAACGGTAGCTTCATCATTTTCATTGTACTTATAGCAACTTGCACCTTGGACAAAAACACATTTGAAACCTGATTGACGCGCTTTATCGTTGACTTACATATTTAGCGATAGCCATGTGCACGTTTGGCCTGTCGCGTATAAGAGCCAGGTTACTAAGGATTTCTCTAACAGTTGATTTCGATCGTCCTTTTTTAGGTGGAAGATGAACAGGAATCGAGCGAGGAAAAAAGGAAAGAATTGGAAGCAAACGAGGCAGAGGGAGATGAGAAGCTACAAGATACTGAGGAGGCACTCAAGGCTGCGAGCTTGGAGTTAGAAAGTAATGAAGTGAAGTTAGCTGAAGCACAGAGAAAGCTCGTCGTGCTGAGGAGAGATCTCGAACGCACTGAAGTTAAGGCGGAAAGTGCAGAGCGGAGAATTGATGTTCTTGAAGGTACCATCGAGTCGGCAGGAGAGAACTTAAAAGTTTTAGAAGAGAAAGAAGGTGAAATCAGTGAACGCGAATCGCTAAACGAAGACAAAATCGCATTCTTAGAGAGTCAACTGAAAGAAACTGAAGTTCGCGCAGAGGCTGCCGAAAGAGCCGTTGGTGTATTGGAACGAAACATCTTTGAAACGGATAGTGAGCTACAAAGTTGGGTCGACAAACGAAAGGAAATCGAAAAGGAAATGGACGACATCGATGGTATGCCATTTGGAGATGGAGATGAAGAAGCCTAAAGGCAGCCATTTTGAGATTGAATTAATCAAAATTGATAGAGGAACCCGTAAGCAACGGACTTTCTACCGGAATTTATCAGACACATTTTTGTCAATTTGATCTGCTTGTGCTTCCGTGACCTGTGTTTTGTTAAGTTAATTCTTCTCCTGTTGTTCTGATTGTACTAAGTGTTAATGTAGCTGTACAGATTTGATACCGAATGCTCACAGGCATTTAAATGCGAGGAAGATTAGAAGGGGGCTGTCTACATTAATACTACCGAAAGTTGGTTGAAAATTGACGATACCAGCATGCAAACCCGATGAGAAAATGGAAGGGTTATATGAATGGAAAGTATTTGCATTGTTTAAATTTCCCTGGTTTTTTTGCAGTAAATGATTGTTCCCCCTACATCTATTTATATTCGGTACGTGACAGCCCCTTGCTCCATGTAGGTTTTCTTCGCTGCCTTTTTTATGTAAACCTCCTTACGTTACTTTCTTCTATTCAATTTTGAAAGAAATAATTGCAGATCTCACTACTGTATTTAACGTCACCAAATAGCTTTCTTTTAAGACACTGCAGGTCATTCTAGTTCCTTGGGAATTGGAACCTTCCAAGTCAATGTCTTGGAAGGGCTGTCAAACACAGGTTTTGGGATATGATACATTTTTGAGCGGAAGATACATATGTACTGTAAGTTTCGAGAATGAGGTATTATCAGGAGCAAATCGTTTACAAGCGTCTTCGCCGAATACGAAATTTAAACTACGTGTTTTAACGATTAGGTTGTAATGAGGTTAGATTTTCAAGTACAGTGAATTCGCAGCTAGTAAGCATTAGTGTATTTGGCTTAATGTAATGAGCACGGAATTGAAGAAACGGAGACAAGCCGTAATTGTATCTCTCTCAAGTATCGTAGAGTCGCAAGATCAAAGTGGACAAGTGTTTTTAATTTGTTGGTGCATGCGCGATACTTCTCCGAAACTGTAACGTGGAGGGGGTGGGGAGTAGTGGTGTGAGAAGGTAATACTTATCCAGCGACTGCCTCCGCTATCCCTCTTAGCCCCTTTTGCGAAATTTGTCTCGATAAAGTATTTATTTTATTAGGCGTCCGAATACCGCGTTCAATAACCTCTGGGTACATCGTTTCATTACCAAGAACTTGACGGGCATCAGACCACCTATACTTCTTTTTTTGTATAAACTGCAGTATTTTTGTATGAAACTGATCGGCTGTATCAGTTGTCAAACTTGTAAGTAGATTCGATTTAACAAACATTCGAAGAAGGATCTTCAGCGACTTGCCTCTTTTTGCTTTAATCGAACTCAGTTTTCCAACAGCTTACTAGTAAAGAGAGCGTCGCCTTACTAACGGACCAAGCCGAAAACAGCGCGCTGGCAAACAGTATCGTTTTGTGACAAGGGGATTTGTCAAGGCATATGATTGGTTGTTGAACCAGATTTACTGCCGCGGGATTGTTTTGAGAATACGGCAATGTCCGGATGCCGAAAGTGGGATGTGATGCCAGGGGTAGGCGATGCGTGTAAACTAAGAAACTACGTTGCTTTCTTATGTTTGCCTGCTTTCATATCCTCCTAGTTTTCGAGGCTGCGTTTGCTAAACACAGGATAAGGCTCCAAACGACCGATCGATATTTACATGCATCACGTGACTCTTAATGAGGGAGGTGTATTTTCACATGGGCTGGAAAAGTCGAGGGTTTGTGATTGGTTGGTTGCACTGTATTTGGGGAGTTGCCAAGATTGCACTGCTGGAAGTATGGTGGGTTTTTTAAATGATTGTCTTCGCGTTCTTTTGCTCAAATATGATGACCATTGAATGCTTGCTCAAGAGCGGCCAAAAGGCACTAGCTGATGATACTCAAACGTCAATGTAATAAGCAATTAATTGAAAGAGTTATAGGATGTTGGTAAATGATGGCATTTAAACACGAGAGAACAGCATGTTTGTTTTTTATAATTCAGAAACGTGGTCTTCAAGTGTCTCCGTTGTCAATTCGTTGTAGCAGCACACCGAGATTGCTTTGGGATCGGGTTCGAAGCTCGGTGATGGCATCTCAAGTTGATCGATGCCACTCGGTAACTTTCAATGGTCTTTTAATATACTGATGGACGGGATGCCACAGATAGGCTTACCTTGATATCGGTTTGGCTGAATGAAGATGTGGATCTACATGCTTACCGGTCGATCTTTTGTGGCAACTGGAGAAAGTAAACTGTGCAATCAGCGGGTCACATAGTCCAGTTCGTAGAGCCGCACGCCGCAGTTGCATGGGTCCCGGTTTCAAGTCGTGGTGGCAGTATTTTCAGTTTTCTCCACAATCTCTTCAAATTCGTCAGTTTCAAGTCCGCTGCTCTCATTGACACGAAAACATTACCTAAGTACAGTTTCCCGAGTGGGGGACTATAGATATATCAGAATATCCCTGACGTGCTGGTATACCTAGAATTTACTTAATGGATGGCATATAAGCATACTACACTTAAGAGCTGCAGGTTGCGGATGACATTGAAGTTTTGACTCTAGATTTAACTCTGTCAACAAATATGTAATTAGAGTGGATACAAAGATTATATTCAACAAGGCAGTTACATCAGCGGATAAGTTTGTTTTTTCCCGATGTCATACAACCCCCCACCCACCCCCAACGTATATTTCTTTTGCAAGACCTCCATCAATTTATACTTGCTGATTGTTTAAACCCCTTGGTATTTTCCTAAATTTGCGAACGGTTTGTGGCTATTGTGGGTGTATCGATCGACTTTCTTATTCTTCTCTTGTTAGAAGAAATATCACAATGAGAAAAGCCTTAAGACTACTCACCCCGTGTAATATCGGTTATTGCACTCGTAGACAAAGTTAATCTTGCAGCAAGTACTTCAAGAGTTTTTATGTAAGTGTAACAATTTCTGAATTGTGTTAACTGAATACGCAAATTATCTACGATTTTTCATTTCAAGATAGGTTTGTCTCATCGCGTTTTGTTATCCAGTTTAACGTCGTTTAGTCCACTCGTCAGCGGGCTCAACATGTTTAATTTTTTCGAATTTGTTCAAGGAGGAGCCTATGAAAAGCCGAAAGTCGTTTACGTGCTTCGCACTTCGCACAATTTCAGGGTCGAGGAATAATTTGGTAGTAGAGATGTCTTGTTTGGAAAATATCATTCGCAAAACTGCCTGAAGCTCTTCATTGATGATGCACACATAGTTGGTACCAAGAGAATGGCCATTTGCTCCTAATTGTAGAGAAAACCAGTCATCTTCTTTGTCACAGCCATTACAACGATCTCTATGCTCAACGCTATTATAAATAGCTCGGAATTTTTGTTGGCAAATTTTTCGTTCTTAATTTACCCCTTACCCCATAAATCATTATACGCAATCCCCCCCCCCCCCCCCCCCCCCCCCCCCCCCCCCCCCCCTCCCCCCCCACCCCCCCCCCCCCCTCCTCTTTTTTTTTTTTTTATTCTTGCAATTTGCAGCCTCCCC
>JAAAKL020002993.1:0-14122 GCA_010016065.2 Carybdea cf. marsupialis auct. non (Linnaeus, 1758)
TTACGATGATGATAATTGTGATGATTATAATGATGATTGTGATGATTATGATGATGATTGGGATTGTGATGATTATGATGATGATGGTGATGGTTATGGTATGATGATGTTACTAGTGCTGCTGCTGATGACATTGACGATGATGATGTTGTTGTTGTTGATGATGATGATGGAGATGATGATTACATTTTTGATGATAAGGATGATGATGATGGAGATGATGATTACATTTTTGATGATAAGGATGATGATGATGGAATCTGTCATCGATTACGATGAAGGAGCGTCTCGATGCGGGTGCGTTAGTTGATGTGCTGACAGCCGAATGCATGAGAGACACTGTCTGCTATAGTTACAGCAACTTTCCTACATGTTCATGAACCCGTGTTTTCCTTGCTTTCCTTTCCTGCTTTACGAGCAGGATACGGGTTTCTTCAAAACATCTGACTGCAGTGTTGCAGTGACTTCCTCACATTACACGATTTGGGGCATTATTTTCCCATGCGGCGGTTTTCAGGTCACTCCTTGTGAGATTGCATTTGAGAGTGTCTTTTTAACGTAATCGTGGTAATCCTAAACAGCGATTACTACCTTTGAGCTTTCCATATAGGAGTGATTTGGGTATTCGAGTACTGTTCATCCATCCCGCACACCGTTGCTGATAGTGATGCAGGAGGGTATGCTTAGTATCCGGCATTTTCCCAGTAGATAGATGACAAGGATGATGATATTGAAACTGCTGCAGATGACTCTAATAATAGTATTGAGAAGGTATTGATAATATCTCATCTAATTTTACGAAGTGTAAATCAACGAACTAGGAAGCTTGCTATTGTAGATCCGCTAATCCGACTACAACCATCACTTTTAAGAAATTTTCCATCGCTACCAATAATCTGAAATACAAATTAAAATGTTAGTCATAAGCAGAAGGAAAACAGAGCTATAAGAACTTGTAAAAGATAAGAACATCACACTCTTACGAGCACCCTATCATTTCTTTGAAATAACTTCACACTTCTACTGAACCAGTTTCACATGTAAACGCTCTCTTAATCAAAACTGGGGTATCGTATTTTGACTTGCGGAAAACTATCGTTGTTGCCTCCGGAGGTGTTCCCAACATGACGAGAAAATTTGAGAAATTTTTGTACGGAGCTTACTGTAATGCCCGTTGTATTATTCTGGCCTTGACATCCAAAATAATTTACCCAAATCTGGTCTCTGCTTATACGTAGAGTAACGTTCTGACAAAATTTACTGTCTCAAAGTTTTAGAGGTTTCGTGAATACGTATACTTTTTTATCCTTTTTAAGTCAAAATTCCCTCCTCGACTTATACGCCGAGTCGACTGAAATACCAAGCATGACGGTTTATCAACTCCAAAGCAACAAAAAGCACGATTCAAACAAGTCACTCGTGGAAAAATGTCTTATTTTGCAGATAGTACGAATACAATTTTTGTCATGTTTCTGGTTTTCTTCTTCTCGTTTCCATCTTTCTTTTCCTCTTCTTATCTCTCCGCTTCTCATTTCCCTCAGTCTTCCTCTTTTCTTCATGTTGACCCTCCTCGCTTTTCACGGTCTTTCCCCTCGGCTTCTCTTCTATACATACATGTTAGTTTTTTTTAAACTTTCTCTCTTTCTTCCTCATCTTTTTTCTTTTCAGCTCTCCCTTGCTTTTCTCTCCTCGTTGCCTAGGAGCGAGGCTCTGAACATCTGTCACCAGAGCACTTAGGGAGGTCCTCGTTTCTAGACATCTCACAATGGGGTGATTTTAACCTTGCTCATCTCCTCTTATGCTTTGTTCAGTTTCTTTCGGAATGTTCACAAATGAATCTCTCTGCTTATACGACAAAGCGCGGATGTTTAAGTTGGTTTCGCATTACATTGATAGTAATTACGTCAAAAGCCCCCCTCTTCTCGCCGCCCTCTCACACATGGAAAATTGAGGAGATAATTCGCTACTCTAGAACCCTTACTACAATGCGCAAGATGTTTGCCTCTTTCCCACGAAGATTTATTCCACAAGGGATTAAGTAATGCCAAGTCATTTTTTTGATATTATGACTAAAATGCATGACGTAGTAAAATGACCATTTCATGAGATGGTTAAATCATGGTCATATTCAATAAAATAGTTGAGTAACTATGCAGGGGGACATTATCTAAAAGAGATAAGTATTAGCTGCTTCATGAGATCATTTCACCGCTCTGTTTCCGGTGAGGGACCAGAAAATAGCCGTGTTTGATTATCGCTGAAACCAGACATTGAAATGACTAAATTCTGTGAGCACAGTTGCTGCAATTCCATTACCCTGCGATGGAACTCAGGTGCATAATATTCTGTAATTAGGCGGAGCCTATGGTCTGATTTCCTGCAAAGATTTCACTTAATCGTGGCAAGTACTGCAAGATCTATGATTTTTAAGCAATCTCGTAGACGACTTGTTTACATGCACCCTTATGCCGAGGAATAATAATTGATAGTTGTCGCCATTTTTATTAACTGAGTAGTTGTTGTAGCAATTTTATGAAAGATAACTCTTATAGAGCTGTGCTTTGTACCTGTGCTACTCTTTTGGGCCAAAATTGTGATTTGCGTTGTCACTTTTGAGGTATTTCTTACAGGACTTAACAGTGAGTTTTATCTGTTATCAGGTATGATCCCTGTTGCAGATTTATCGACCGTGAAAGTCTCTTATTAAAGCCTCTAATAGTACGATATGATTGGAGAAGAATAGATTTACGTTGATAGGAAGCAAAATTGATTAGGGGACAGTTTTGTATCAGTTAAATTGACTGATGATAATGATGATGATAATAAAGACAATGATGATAATGATGATGATGATGATGATGGTGATAATGATAATAATGATGACGATGATGATGATGATAATAATGATGATAATGATGATGATGATGATGATGATGATAATGATGATAAGGATGATGATGATAATGATGATGATGATGATGATGATGATAATGATGATAATGATGTTGATAATGACTATGCTGATAGTGATGATGACAATGATGATGACACTCTTCTTTAACACTCCTGATCAACTGATAGATATGAATCGGTCGAAATATCTCTATCATTATCCTAAACCTGACGATATTACAAACTACAACAAGAAAGTAGTCGATTTAAAGTGGAGAATAGTTATCAAGATCTCGAGTATGGAACCATACCTCCTCTGGTAGAGAGTCTACAGTAGTACATTTCTCTTCATTTGGCAGTGTATTCTGTTCAAAACTAAAATAAAAAACAGGAACAAAATCAATACACTATGTGGAAAACAAAGAGGCTAACGCAAAGCTCATAACAATACATTCTGCATATTTTCGATGTATCACCATTGCCCTTGTAACAGCAAAAGACACAAGAATCTTTCATTTAATATGACATTTCCCAGTGCAAACCAAACCAATGAATTCAGAAACAGACTGGTGCTCTGGGACTTTCTATTGTGATCAATTTTGTGTGCGTTGACAATTTTAAAGGCCTGGTAACTGTTTGCATAATGCAATCAGAACAAATTATGTGTTTGTTGAATTTGGGACTATTTTTGCCACTGTGGTCTTCCTACGCTCTCTTTGCTGGGTTTTACATTTGTCATTAGAAAAAGAAAGAGAGTTGAGATCTACTAAAAACTCAATGTGCGACAGACTAAGAGAAGTGCATTCTGGGATAAAGTAAGAGACTGGAGAGACAACCATCTGTTGAATGTTATGAACTCTTGCAAAACTAATCTCTGTTGGGAGAATAGCAAATCCAGTATCAGAAAAATAGTATCTAGAAAGAAGAAGAGAAGGTTTGGCATTCAAGGATGGCGCCATCAATTACCTTAGCATCAAACTTGTCAATTTCCTGTAGCAAAAGTCAACTAAATCAAGTATACAGTCCCCACCACATTTGCAGGATTCCTTTGAAGATAATTAAAACAGAAAAATAAGGGAGACAGTTTTTATCGTACCTCAGAGTTTATGTTTACTGGAAAGTTAGCAAAATCTGCAGATACAGGAATACAAAAATGGCAAATACAGCACATGATGCTAGGTTATGCAAAATTATGTTTCGATCAGTTGTGTTAGCTTTCACACCTGTCAAACTGTAACAATTCCTTCAGTTCTGTCGTATCCATAAACTAACTTATTTGAAGAGAGAATTTGTGGCGATCAAAGATTAAAGTGCTCTCTGCTCCAGATACAAGTCCCATGTATATGGGCATCTGTCCAATGCATGCTAGCACGTAAAATGGAAATTAGACCATATAAAAAAAGAAAAGACAAATTACAGTTAATATTGTCTACATTGCAAGGTAGATACTACTTACCTCATAAAACAAGACAGTTTCAAGTAATCCTGTCACACTTGCTTCATGAAATAACTAAAATCAGGTTTTATTACAGAATGATTAAACAAAATGTAGTAATCAGTGTTCACTATTCATAACTAAAGTTCAAGTTATTACAGATCAACCTCATATAAAATTGAGCTTTGTAATTTCAGCTGAAGGAAAGAGGAACTTGTTATGAGATGATGTATTGATCATCAAATCACTGATAATCATCAAAAAAAAAGGGTTGACACCACAACTTTACAACCTAACATCACTGCTTACAAATATCCACTTACACTGATCTTAGATCAGTTGAAAAACTGATGTCTGTGCTGTGTTTCAATCCATGGCCTTCTGTACTGCAGTCCAGCGTGCTAATCACTACACTACACAGGCTTGCTCTTCTGACAGTACAACTTTAGACATACCACATTCATGAGATGATGAAGTTGGTGATAGAATTTTGGTAGAATCCCTTTGTGAGAGCAGTACCCTAACCCCTAACACTGTGGTTTAAAAGTCCTTCTAGCAAAGTACATCTCTAAAATTCTAGCATTTATTTGTTCCCCAAATGGCAACCTTAGCAAGGAATATTTATGATGGCAATATAACTGACACCTACAGTAAGTAACAGGAGATCCTATCAAAATCTATCTTATTCATATTGTTTACAAAAGACCTGGTCCTTGTTACTTTATCGCAGCCGCCATCTTGAAGACGTCAGATATGGAGAGTCTCTTTCGAATACACGTCGTCGTTAGATCGAAATCATCTATTTCCAGTTCTAAAGTTGAGAGAGAAAGAATTACATAAGAGGGGTTTGACTGTGTGATTCAAGAATACATTTATATTGTGGTTTTTCAAGTTCGGGCATGCTCAGTAGGTTCTCAAGGAAACTTACTTGAGACTTGGTCAATCTTATCAAACCTTAACTATGTGACAAATGTCAAATTCATGATCTCTGTCACTGCCATCATTGAGCTACAGCTGACATATCAACACTCTTCTTGCCTTCTTCTTGCCTTAATTGGCAAAGTGTTGACTCTATATACATAGACCTTGCTAGGGCAAAAGTAGGGCCGCTTACTTCTTTTGTCAACACTTCATGGCTTTGGTGTTTCGGGAAATGTACGCTGTTGGTTCAGAGGTTATCTAACTGGATGCTACCAGCGAGCTACTGTGCTTTGGGAAACCTCCGTTCAACTTTCTGTTGTGTCCAAGGTCCCGCATGGGTTGATATTGGGTTCTCTATTCTTTCTCATCTATGTAAACGATCTCCCCCAAACTGTATCATAGCATAATAGCGTTGCCATGTTTGCAGATGACACAAGTCTGTGCCGTGGCATCAAATCTTATGATGACAGCCTTGAAATGAAACGATTTAGAACTGCGGTGCTCATATTGGAAAATAGATCTAAACTATTTGTGCAGTCCTCTCCATAGCAAGGAACCATATACCAATAAGAAGTGTCATCGGAGTCAAAGCAAATGCTAGCATTTATACGTCCAAAAAGTGAGCACAACCCATTATGTTACAATTTTTCGACTAGCCTACTGCAGCCAAGTATGGACCCCATAGACAGCTAATAATCTCTGCCCATTTGAACGTATTTAACAGGGTACCACCAAGTTTATCGTGGATCTCCCTTTGTTGGACCGCAGTATCCAGGAAGGGCAGACGTTGAAAAGTTAGCATCCTACAACGAGTCTAATGAAAACGTATCTACTAAAATATCGAAATAGCTCAATTAGTAGAGAGCTTGCAAGGAAAGGGTTGACGGTTCGAGTCTAGCCTTGGGCCATCAATCTGAAAAGTCCTACTGCGAACTCAGCAGTAAAATGGGTACATGCATGGAGTACTATATTGGACTATATATGGTACTGTAATATAGTATGGGTACATAGCATGAGCTAGAAAAGGATAAGGCGCCGAGGAAAGGAACTCGCTACTCTACTTCACCATGTTGTTGCTCAGGATATGTGATTCTCCACCAAACCACATCCCCTATGCTCTGTAATAGTGTATGGGACTATCTTTACCTTTACTAAAGTATCAACGCGAAGCTAGATCTTCAAATCGTGATAGTAGCTTACTCCTTAATGAAATTAAATGTAGAACCGTAACATACAGAATAGTTTTAGAGTAAGAGTATTTCGAAACATTCTTCCCTTCTAATTTAAGAGGGAGAAATAGATCATTTAGATCTTGCAGCTCATTTATGAAATGCTATGCTGAATACAAATGATTTGATATAATCCTGAGAATCAAAGAAATTTTAAATCCATTTGCGTAAAGTGATATTCAGGTCGTCCTGTAAGCTCTAAGCATGGACAAATCCTGTTGTTGATTATGAAAACCTTGCTTTCTACGTATGTTTTCTTCTTTCCACCATTTATTTAAGATCCCGTCACTGGAGTTAAATCTGTATGGGTTAAACCAGACATTCAATGTAATTTGTGGTGTAATTCAGTATCATTTCTTAGTTATATCATTTTTTTTTGGCAAATCTGGTAAAACAATAAAATAGGTATAGCGAAAGTTTCACATATGTTCCCCAAATCACCATAGTTTCTGTGTATTTGCTCTGGTCTCCAATGTCCCATGTATTTCAGTAGATCTGTCAACCCCCTGAACTGAATGGGTTTGAATACACCGGATTTAGCATTTTAGTGTTTTCAGTAACACCCAGTAAGATCGGATACTATGGTATCATGCTTTGTGTCTACGTTTCCGGTATATCTTTTCATTACTCACTTAGGATAGTAATTAGTCAGTTGTTGTAAGAGTACTCGCCAAGATAGTCGTGTTTTGCTAGATTGTTTTTAAGACGTTGTATACTGGATTATGGTCAAATTCAAGATGGATTAGCTTTATATTCATCGTCATGGTTTTGTAGTCACCTCCAACGTTCTTCAATTTGGTGAGTCCGTTCCATTATTCATTTATTGTGTTTTATGATGACCACTTCATATCACATCATGTAACCTCTTACATGATAAATAATGTCAATAGGCCGGGATTGACATTAAGCAATGTATATTTGCAAGTTCCCTTAGATGAAGAATCACAGAAACTACTTATTTGATCACGTGGAGTTCAGAGAAGGACTCATTCATATTGACTTATGCAGGACCATTTGAAAACAAAATGCTTGTTGATATTGTTGATGTATATTCCAAGTGGATTGAAGCTCATATTATACTTTGACAGCTGCAGTTAGTATCGAAAAGTTAAGGACTAAATTTGCCACATATGGTCTTCCTGAAAATATTGTTTCAGACAATGGATCAAGCTTTGCCAATGCAGAATTTGCCGATTTTTGTAGATCACAGTAAGTAAAGCAGATAATTACAGCCTCCCTACCATACCTTTTCCAATAGTTTGGCCGAATGTAGTGTTGCTATTATAAAGAATGGTCTAAAGCACAACCGAGAGAGTTCCTTACAGACAAGATTGTCAAGAATTTTATTTCATTCAACTACTGGAGAATTACCAGTACTGTTACTTTTTACTTGTTTAATGAGAACAGAACTAGGACATTGTCCATCCAGACTTGTCAACCAAGATTAAGGCAACTTAATCAGTTCAAAAGAATCAACATGACTGACCTGTTAATTATTGAACTTTTTCTGTAGATGACTCAGTTTATGCTAAACATATGCCAGTAGGTAGTACTATTGTTCAGAAAAGTGGATCTGTTTCTTTTAAGATCAGGTTATCAACTGGCCAAATAATGTAAAAGTACCAAGGTCATATTTGGGTGCAATATTATAAGATGACATCAAATAATGAAATTGGAACACAATGGGACATAGTACCTTTAGTACCTTCTAGTAGTGATAAACATGTAAGGATACCTCAAAGAATCTCAAACAACGATCTTGCAGTAGCTACACTTCAACTGCTCAGGGTTACTTCAGTCGAAGTGTAGCAACTGCAAGATCATTGTTCGAAATTGCTTGTTAGAAGTCACTCATTAGAATTTAGTTTATATAGTACTCTTGTCATCACTGTTGTATATTGAACCTTGATCTGTATGTTGATGTCTACTATTACTGTGTAATCAGTGTTTTGAAATCACGCCACCACATATTGTTCATGCTGGAAGTCATCAGTAGTTGATGTTGTGAAATATGTGAAGTAATAAAATGAAATGCAAATTATGTCTTGGTCAGTCAGAATCAGATTGGGAACATATGTCAAGGTACGCTTTCTCATTGTACTGGACTTACCCAGAGTAAACTTCTCAGCATTCACCAGGTTGTAACAATCGCGATCAGATTACTGTGATCATTTTCATATATAAATTGTTGTAACAATAAAGTCTTACAAGTCAATGCCTACAGCTAACTGCACCTTGTATGTTGACATTTCCTGACATGCCTGACTGCTGCCAAGCCCCTCATATAATGAAGGAGTGTCATATACTTTGATTCCGTGTTGTTCATTGATTACTTCATGCTTTGTTATGAAAACTACATTACTATAACAACAGCACTTGTGGACATTCTTCAGTTTTGTTTTATCTAAAGATAATTACTGCTTGACATCAAATTTCAGTCTCTTTTCTCAGTTATTAATATCCAATATATTACATGTATGCCTGTAGAAAAGAACAAACCATGTGGCAGTCCTACCAAAGGGGGCACACCCAGTAAAAAAAGGGCACAGAATATCGGCCATTAATGGACAGGAAAAGCACATATTTAAAGTGAATGTCTTCATATAATACTCAGTGTACATTTGATATTGAGAGGTAACATTAGACAAGAAATCAGGCTAAATGGAAAAGTACCACTAAATTGTATAAAGCATTGTTGGTGACTTACATTTTGACTGGTCAAGCCAGTCTTCCTCAGAGTACAAAGATTTTCAACTTTGTGACAAGTTCTTTTCAACTGTCATTACATAGACCTTGTCACATGACAAAACTTTTGTTGTCATTGTAGGGGATGCACTTGTGCAACCTAATGACAGGATGGATCAATCATTCAAGAGATGAAGGGGTACAATGTTGGGAGAAAAATGAATAATGGGAATATATTAAATATTAATAAAAAATTTTTATATATATACATATATATATAAATACAGAAAATAAAGTTAAAAAGGATAAGTAGACATACAAATAAATTATAAATAAACAAATTTATATTTAAAAATATGGAGAAACAATATAAAAGTATGTATAATAACCAAAAAGAACAACAAAACAAAAACAAAAAAGAACAACCCAAAAAATAAAATAAATATAAAGACAAAAAAACTCAAAAACTACAAGAAAACAACAAACAACAAAGAAACTAAAAGATTAAAAAAGAAAAAAGTTAAAAACTTAAAATAAATATTAATTATGTTGATAATATAATTGATGATTAATGATTAATGATTGTCTATTCTGTTTAAACCCAAACTAACAGTTAGTAACAAAAAGGTTACCTTCCCTTTTAATTTAATGCAATCCTAAAAAATAAAAAAAACCCCAAAAAACAAAGACTCACTACCATCCTTGCTGTCCTGTCTCAACAATTTAATTGAAATTAAAATGGTTCACTTCAAGGAACCAACAATGTGAAACAAAGCATCAGTTCCATGACTCCTTACATTTACATGTATGGAGATCCATGGCAGCATTTTATTGCTATACCACATACCTCAGTATGTATATGTTATGTTACAAATATATAACAAAGGTGGTATGATATAATGAGGCTGGAGTCAGAGATTATAATAGTTCATTGCAAAGAGGCGATTGCTCATGTTGAACCAGGATAGTACAAAGAAATTATTACAGGCAGCTATGCTAAAACAATTAGCAATATGAAAAAGAATAAAATGTTTTATGTATGATTTCTGAAAGAAAGTACTATAATCAGCACTACCAACATACCATCATCATTGTCATCCTGAGATGATTTTGGTGAAGTGGATGTCTCTCTATGGGAGTCCTTCAACCTTGAGAGAACACCAGGACTTGATCCTGATGATGGTGTTGCAGGGGATGATACTGCAGATTTCTTCCGTCTTTTTTGGAGTGAGCTACAATGTTGAAAATAAATGCTGTTACTTTACTAAGTCAGGCAACATATTTAGATTTCAAATAGAGAATAAAGAAGTCCTGGTCATGAGGTCTGATGTGAGTTGAGCATATCATCCACTTCGATAAATAAATGCTAGCCCCTTTTGCACAAGATTCAATACCTTTCAACAATGAAAATTATTGCACTATGTAGTACAATTGTACAAACCCATTAAGCAGAAAAGAAATGGCTCCATGAGGTTATAAAGCTCTAGGGCAGATATAGGCTGTGGATCTGCATGTTGGCCTCCAAGACACTGATTAAACTCCAGACACAAAATAATATAAACTGATCTAGAAGACTTTGATACTAACCTTGAAACATTTTCTTTCCTCTTTCTCTGTAAACCTGTAACTGTATCATTAGGGCTACTGTAATATTTGTTTGTTTCATCATCACCTTGATAATCCATCATCACTGGGCTCAAAAGATTGTCTGAGTCATATGTTTTACTCTTTGTCTTTGATAAGTCAAATTTCTTTACAACTGAAGTTTCAAAAACAGCAACAAGTTTGATGAGACGTCCCTAATTTTAAAAGTGATATTTAATGATGTTGTCAAAACAATGTCATAATGTAAACACTATTTATTTGTAATAAGGCTGAATTTCTGACCACAAATTTGCAAGGTATTTGCATCTTTGCATTATATCATTTGGAAAAATAGCAATCAAATACACATTGCCAGTTTACAATTATTAAACCTACACGTGTTTATGTGACCCCCACCACCCCCATACACAATGGCATGTACAGGAACTTCCAAAGATGGGACAAATCGAGAGTGTAAGTCCCAAGACATCGTATTAGCCTTTTTGGTCCTCCTCCACAAGTAACATTGAAAACTGAGTAGTACAGTGGGAAAAGTTGTGAATGCCACCTTAGGCTATTATTGACAATTATCACGATAGGTATCAAAATTTAGGTATCAATGGCAGCAGATCAACTTCATCGAATTTACTTTTAATCCTCATCATCAATGAAAGTCTGATGAGTGACAAAAAGGGTAAATTATATCAATATCTGTTACAATAGAACTATTAAAGCAGATGAAAAGCAACAACTGAAATGATTTACTCTGCTAGTTAATAGTTTTTTTCAATTTCAACATAGTAAATAGTGTTGTAAAAAAGCGCTCTTAAACTTGTTCATTAGATACTATTAGCCAATGGCAAAACGTTGGACGTACGAGCATGTATGTACATTCCATCCCTAATTACTGTGGCACTTCAATTGCATGAAATACATTGCCAACTTCCTTACTTACTTGTTTTTGGATAGTATTTCCAGCCATTCTCTCGCCGTGTGTCCAGACAAGCTCATTACAAACAGCTGTTGAACCTTTGGATAATGTTCCTATTACTTTTTCTGTCGGGCTTTCACTTTCGAGTAAAAGCTTCACATTGAATCTCCCAACTTTATCTGATTTCCATGGCCCAGTGATAAACATTACTACTATGCTAGGTAATGGCGGGGCAAAGTAAGTATAGAAATTATCACCATCTCTACAAAGTAACACAAAGAAATGCATTGATTAAACTTTCATGTTTATTTGGCAGCAGTTGGTAAGATTTGTTCAAGCAAAGACTGATCAATGACTTTGTGTTGGCATCATATCGAGAAGTAAAGCTACTAAACAACTTAATGGGTAGAAGATATGGACGGGAAAGGGGTCATTATATTATTATATCGGGGGAATTGGAAATGCATGAGTGGGATCCCGGGATATATACATCCATTAGGCTCCGGTTATATTTTCAGTAATATCGAGCTACAAAATGTACAACTACAACTTTTTAAAAAAGATCTAAGGTAGCTTTACGCTAACCCCCTACACGAGATATCTTTCAGATCAGTCTAGCATCGATCACACATAATATCAGTTCAAAACATGTACTGTAAAGCTAGCTACCTGCTACCAGGCGGGCTTACCTTTTCAACTTTTTCGGCGCCCCAGTGACATCAAAAATAGCATAGATATTCTGTTCAGGAGAATTTTCTTTTTCTTCATCTTGGAAAGAAAATATGTCATCCCCTAGCATGGTCATGAATTGGTAAATCTTCCTGGAAGTGGATTTATCTGCTTCACGTTTACGAACTTGTTTTGGTTTGGTGTGAAACCTTTGAATTGTGCGCCAATATTTCCCGCCAAAATCTTCACAAAGCACAAGGAGCTGATATAGTACTTGTTCTGAACGACCGAGATAAGACGCTAAACAAAGCTCCGGTGGTTTTTTACGCATCGGCGTACTTGAAGGGTGGCACGTGGGCATTATAGCTCCCAAGATTCTTTTTAATAAAAGTTTGGGCAGAGATTGATACCCAAATTCAGGTTTAGCACGGGTACCTATTGTCCGGTTAATCTGCGAAAAGAAAATCTAACTTCAAACTGCCAAATTTTAACTTATCCCAATACACGCTTTTTATAAGAAACCCGAGAAGGCCTCCTAGTACCAGAAGTTTCTTAATTGTTCACCCTATTGTAGTTCTAAGATTTTCTTAACAGTTTCTTAAATGAATTGTAATTACATACAGTAAAATGTATTTGTGATACATTTGTCTGACGTGAGTCAAAAATTCAAAATGTGCCATTCTTTTCTATTTTAGTGGTTCACCACAGTTTCTTAATTCATTCTTTCTGATTTGAGATAGTACTAAAAGTTTCTTAGCGTTTTGTCCGTCGTAGTACTAGTTTCTTATAAAAAAGTTTGTTATAAAAAAAGCGTGTATTACAGGTCTAAATTAAGGCAGCGAAAATTCTGTCGTAACGTAATCGGTCCTGTAGTCCCATACTGATAGGAACAGAGTTAAATTATTAAATACAGTTCAAAATCAACTGGTCAAAAATTTAAATTGTCTGTTAGTCAGCAAAAGGATCGGTGGTTCACAATTTCGCAGATAATTTGATGAAAGATACCTATTTGATAGAAATTTGCAAACTTGCAGGTCATGGTTATCAATAGAACTCACCTCATTCCTCCTTCACAGGTGCTATCTGTTAAGGAAAAATATGAAGTATCACGTAATTCATACCTAGGCCTCTACCAGGAGATACAGCATTATCTTTCATCATGACGTAATTGAGTCGATGGATGTATTTGTGTATTTATTGTCCAATCAAATAGTTTCGCGCCTTTAGCTTGATCGACTTTGTGTGTATTTATGATGCGGGATTCTGATTAGGATCATTCGGAATAGCATCATGTGTTGTCTGTTTAAAGCTTTTCAAAGGCGTAATTGCTCTAGGCTGATATATTCAAAATTGCTTGCCGTAAACGACAGGCACGATTTTTATAGGATGATTCCATTTTACAGCCACTCTTATGAAGTCGTTTATTAAATGGAGACCCTTGAATCTTCAAAATTTTCAAAATTGCGCACAATAATTTTTAGTGGATCATCCGCAAAAAAACCACTTGCCACATTTCAGACCTCTATATTTTCCCGGCGTTAAATATAGCAATACACGAAGAAAATATCACAATATCTTACTACCACAGTGTTTCAGTTTCCTGCTTCGCACTCGCATGTTTTATAGAAAAACAACTTTCCTTTTTCTAGTGTGTATTGCCTGAGTTAACAGTGTCGAAAATCCCAACGACCGTTAGAAGAGGTTAGCTTACCACCCCCCCCCCCCCCCCCCCCCCCCCCCCCCCGCCCCCCCCCCACCCACCCCCCACGCCCAATA
>JAAAKL020002993.1:14132-24306 GCA_010016065.2 Carybdea cf. marsupialis auct. non (Linnaeus, 1758)
GGAACAAAGAGGAAAAAACAGCATATGTTTTTTTCTAGGATTGTTAAACAATGATAAAGGTTAATATTCCTGTAGTAAGATCAGAGTGGCCACCGATGTTTAAATATGGAGAGAAAGATTTTCAACTTGAGGAATCCATTGAGCAAGCATTGCGATTCATCTGGAACCACCCAAATGACGACAATGTTGCGCTTAATAACTGAAGACGGGCACACTGGCAGTAGGCTGCCTCGGGAGGCGCCTCGTGCGTCCGTGAGTGTAGTGGCTTAGGGAGGCAAAACACTGTCATCGGAGGTTAGCTACCTGATCACTCCATAAGGCCTGTGTATCCGTAATCGGAGCGACCATCTTCAAAGTTCATTTCCAAAACGTGATTTTATTCATCCTGGACAAAAAGGTTTTTCACTTGTCTTGCCAATTGAAGAGCTAAGTCTTTTTATGACTTAACGGTTATCGACGTTGTACATCTGCTCAAAGCTATTAAAAGGCGTTCCTTGTGAAAATTGTTATCTGACTTTAATGACAAGTTGAATATATATGCGTTTCTTCTTAATTTTTGTCTGACTTCGGGTTTGTTTTTCTTACACAAGACACGTGTAGAAGACGTGCTTCAAATCCAGGGATAAGAGTCCATCTCCAAAAGGGATATACTCACTTCCCGTGCTATATGGAAACAGTGGTATCTTTTGCTCTTCTTCAAATCGAACAGGTTTCATGTGCAATCGCTTTATTTCGAGGAGCTTTCCATTTTCCCGGCTTTCGTAATGCCCCATACTCATCGACTTGCCTACATGGAACTTTATTCGACATCAAAGTCCATATGCCACCAAACAGTTGTAAGGAAGATTAATTTTCCTGTGCGCTCTCTCAAAAGATGCCACGGTTACCTGTAGGATCGCTATCATCTTTAAAGTATCGAGCCAGTATAGATAGAGCAAGCTCTTCTTGAGCTTTCCAAATACCTTATTCTCGGTATAGTCAAAAAGTCTTCCCCCTCTCCAGTCCATTTGCCAACATTTCTCAACATATTTTAAAGGATTAAAAATTAGATCTATTTAAAACAAGGCTTGGCACATCCAGCCCAGTTTAATACGGGGCAAGGCCAACACAATTTTTTTATAATTTCGCATGAGGGAGGTGAGGCGTTGGTTAAAATGATAGTTTTATTTTTTAGAAGACCATTAGACAATTATAGTGTTTCACATCTAAAGAGCACTCACTTCGCGTTCTACTGCTTTCACTTAAACCTCTATATTCGATTTAACGGCAAATACATTTCAGACTGGAACGTCCCTGCTGAGTTAGTGGCGGGGCCATTTTTAGTACAGAATTACCATCCATGGTTTAGTGACGATTTTTGGTACATGGAGTGAAAATTTTCTAGCTTCTTTTGTGAAAGGAATCCTTTCATACATGATGAAAACTAGATAGAAAAAAGGGCACCGAGGTATGATGTTAGAGAATACTACACTGGTCATATTGTTGCCACCATGTTACATAGGCCGATCTATTCTTAAGAGTTCCGGTTCTTGGCTTTAGCGCAAGGCTTAGTTGTTTAAAGAAAAAAATTTTGTGTTTAAGATTCTGTATATAAGTTGAGTCCTTCGACAAAGAAAAGATGTTGACAAACCTAATGCGAAACGTAACAAGTGGTCTACTTTTTTGGCTTAAATATATTTCTCTTAGTAGTGGAATAAATGTTCAACTTCGTGGTCTCTGTCTATGTATATCAGATAGAATAATCCTTGTGAGATTAAAAGGGCAACCATTTGACATTTCAGTCCACGTTTATGCACCAACATCAGCCAGCACAGATGAGGACGTAGAAGGGTTTTACGACGATCTAGATAAAGCCAAGAGCAATTCCAAATCACAAGACATTATTATTCTGATGGGATATTTAAACGCTAAAGTGGGAAAATGTAAACAAGATGATATTGTAGGAAGACATGGTCTTGGATTCAGGAACGAAACGGGTGATCAGTTCGTTGAATGGTGTAAAATAAACAAGCAAGTTATCATGACTACAAGGTTTGAAAATCACGCAAGAGTCTACGGACATGGAAGAGTCCAGTAGGGGACGTAAAAAGCCAGATTGACTACATCAGCGTTAATAGCAGTTTCAGAAATTCAGTGGGTTAATGTTGTACCTACCCCGGGTAGACTGCTATCCCAACCCAGTTGTTTGCATTATGGAGGTTAAATTGAGAAAAACGAGGAAACGGAATAAAATAAAAGTGGTAGACTACGAACTTTTGTCAACGAGCGAAGAAATTAAGCAGAGATATTCAGTAGAAGTGAAAAACAGATTTCAGGCCCTAGAGATGAAAAATACAAATACAATTTACGAGACACTTAAGGTAGCTTTGGTAGAAAGTGCAAAGAGCGTAATTCCTCGGAAAAAGAAAATCAGAAACACAAAATGGATGATGGATTAAATTTTAAAACTTACGGAAGAAAGACGGAAGTTCAAACTACATGATCCACTGGAATACAAAAAGTTAAACAGACAAGTCCGCAAAAAGTACAAAAAAGCGAAAGAAGACTGGCTGAACAAAGAGTGTGAAAGAATAGAAAGAATATCACCAAGTGAATCACGGAAACTCCATCAACATTTTCCAGATCTATCAAGTAAACGGAATGTATGTACGTGTAGTGGGTATTTAAAAGCAAAAGATGGCACTATGATCCTGGAGAAAGAACAGATATTGAGACGATGGAAAGAATATATCAAAGAATTATTCGAAGATGATAGTGGAAACTTGCCTGAAATCAAGTAAGACATGAATGGACTGAAAATCCTAGAGTCAGAAGTAAAACCGGCGACAGGTAGAATGAAAAGAAATAAGGCGACAGGACCAGATGAAATAAAGATAGAACAACTGTTAGCACTGGAGGATTATGGAATTGAAAAACTAACTGAAGCACTGAGCGAGATTTACGAAAGCGGCTTAACTCCTATAGATTTAAGTAGATCAATTGTTATAACATTGCAAAATGAACCTTCTGAAGTTGAGTGTAAGCTTCATCGAACATTACGTCTTATGAGTCACATCGCCAAAATACTTTTAAGAATCATTATGACAAGAAGTAAAAGCAAGATAGCGCCAGAAATCTCCAAGGAAAAATGTGGATTTGTAAAGGATAAAGGCACAAGAAATGCAATATTATTGGTGAGAACACTTGCAGAGCAATCAATTCAAGTACAAAGAGATCTATATGCGCTCTTTATAGATTACTCCAAGGCCTTTGACAAAGTAAAGCATGAAAAATTATTCGAAATGCTAGCATTCCTGGATTTAGATGGTAAGGAGCTACAAATTATCAGGAACATGCATTGGGAACAATCCGCAGAGGTGAGATTAGAAGATTGGCTGGAGTTCGACAAGGCTGTGTATTTCCCCCAGACCTCTTTAATTTATATAGTGAAATCATACTAAGAGAAATCAAAGATCTTGAAGGTATCAACGTCGGTGGGAAGAATATAAGTAATTCTATATATGCAGATAACACTGTTCTCATATCCACGTCCGAAGGAAAATTTCGGCAAATGCTAGACAAATTAGCTCAAGAAAGTGCTAAAAATGGACTTTATATAAACTGCAAAAAAACAGATTGCATGGTTATCTCAAAGAAAGATGTGCCACCACCATGCAATCTTAAAATAAATACAGACGCCATAAAGCAAGTAAATGGTTCTAACTAAATAGTGCAATAGTAAAGTCGACAATCCGGGTAGTTGAGCCTGAATTCTCACCAACACCAGCAACCTTATTTTCTGTTTCGCTGTTAGCTTCATAAGTGCCATTGAATTTATATAGGTACTCAGGAAGACATACAAGCAGTCATGAACTACATACTATAGAACCATAGAGAAAGGACTGGGCCCAGTACTTTCTCTATGTATAGAACGCATTAAACATGAAGTGCATGAGTTGCTGGCCCAGATCGAACCCAGGATCTCCCACACCGAAAACGAAGACTTTACCCTTGCACTAAATAGCGCAATAGTAAAGTCGTCAATCCGGGTAGTCGATCCCGAAACATGAATCCGTAGGAGATCCTGAGTCCACATATATATATAGCGCGCTATACCATATGGACAAGCTTTATGGATAAAGTGAATGTGTTCCGAAAACGAGACTTTCAAGAAGCGATGTTAGGAACTGGAGTCATGGCTAATGGCGCGAGCTTACCAAAAGTAAATCCTTAACGATCAGGTTAAACGTGCAAAGCAAGTGGAAATTAACACTTTATTACAACCCAATTGCCAATTTTCGCCCCACCCTGCAGAGATGCACTGACGCTGTTGTACCATCCGGCACTCAGTTCAAAGTTTCCATACTATAAATTCTAATAACTTTAACATTCTCTCCATAGATGAAAAACACAAGAAGGTATTTTCCGGCATTCCCTGGGTAGTTTGCAGTAAAGCCAAAACCCTGAAAGATACATTAGTTCGAGCAAGGTTACCTAGGGTAGAAACAGACGAATGCTTAGTCTCTGTTGGATGTAAGGAAAAGAAGTGTCTTCTATATAAGGTGGTTAAGAACAACAATAAGTTGGATTCTAGGAATAGCAATCGCCAGCCCTCGGAATTCGCGACAGCATTCGGCACTGCCGTCGTAACTGACGTGCACAAAGATAATAATAACGGCAAAAAATTTCCGAGGAAGTTCTCGCATGTTTCTGAATAAAAAGCGTTCCTCCTTATTTTCGATGCGACAGATCTTAATACGCAGTAGAAAACTTCTAAATTCATCAGGAATTTCATTTTTCAGTGCCAGGGATAATCTCTTGAATTTAAGAAATATTGCTGTCGTGTGACGTCGTATCCGTATCCTGCGACGGCAATTTATGGCCGCCGGAGTGTTTGGTGGATTCCGAAGGCTGGATGGCTTTTATAACATACACTGTGGTCCATTCGACTGTAACTCGGGATATGTGGTTTATCTTCTAGAATACCTAGTGTAAGACCTACTCTTACATTGGGGTGTTCCAAGAACAGCAACAACAATTACTAAAACAATTCACCTGCTGACTTCTATCTTAATCTTAGTTCATCTACGAGCTACCCTAACATGGCTTGCAAGCTGATGCATGACTTAACACATTCTCTTTGTCGACAATCAATTTCACCGAATAATATAACGTCCAGCGCTCGATTTGAATCTGGAGGCAATAGAAATATCTAACATTAAAATCTAATACAGGTAGAACTACGATACGATGCCTAGTATTTAAAATGACAAGTTTACGACATAAATCTAACATACACAATAACGAATAACAAATCTCAACATCAGCTCTTGGTTTCAGGCAGTCTGTGTGCGTCTTGACTGAGCACTAACCTACTAACTAGTATTACTCCTAGATATAAATATGTATTACGATACGTGACAGAGCTCGTGTCTGTGAGTACAAACATACTTAAAAACGGAAAAAAACAACTGATCTGCAATTAGCTTCCTACAATTAATATGGCAATGTTAGGCACGTTCGAATAGAAATAAACGGAAAAGGTACACTGTGTAACTTCGATCGTCTGAGAAAATGTTACTAAATTCTACACCTAGTACGTTGTATACAGTACGAAGGTAGTATTCAACACCCTTCAGAACTAGGTACAACAATTATAAATCACCTTTTCGGAATATAGTACTCAATCGAGAGAATCTAATTCCAGCGGCTATTATTTTTTAGTAGTTTTATTGTATGAATTTTTAAGGGCTTCTTTTGTGTTAGTGACATGTAAATAGGTCGACCATTTTTGATGTATTGTAGCCTGAACAAAAGAGCGAATTCTCGAAAGCTTGCACAAGCAAATTACCGTGGTTTTTGTTGCTTTTATATATTTCTTTGCCATGTTTTTATCAGTTTTAAGTTTTACTATATATATACATATATATATATATGTATGTATAAGTACTCAGACAGCCACACAAGCAGTCATGAACTACACAGTATAGAACTCATTAAACATGAAGTGCTTGAGGCGCTGACCCGGATCGAACCCAGGATCTCCCACACTGAAAGCGAAGACTTTACCATTTCAATAAATAGTGCAATAGTAAAGTCGACAATCCGGGAAGTCGGAATTTATTTATATATAGTAGTAAATAGTACCGTTGTGGAGTAGCTTAACATTTTTGCAAAGAATGCAAGCATCCTAGTGACCTCGCTAACGTTTTGAAAGTACAGATTATTGAAATAGATATGAACAATAAGCTGTGGTAGAGAGAAAATATATGGCAAGCGCAATTATTTACTGTAAGCCATGGCATGAATAGTAGTGTAGATTAGTATGCGAGAAATAGAAAGTGATATCGAAAATAACTGCAGGGAGGGTGCAACACTACACTGGCACCGGTTTTTTCCCGTCTTCTAGTTGGTCCTTCCTTTTTCATCTACTTGTGCAGCTAAAAACTGAATAAAAAATAGCTTAAGCATCACAAGTTTCAAGATAAAACTTAAGAGCAGGATATGTATGGTAAACTACGAGCGATTATTCAACAGGATGTTTGAGATGATATTTTTCCATGCTGTTATTAGTACATGAATCTACCATTTTGCTAGTCTCAATAGCGGTCTCCTGTTATGGGATAGGAGGTCTTGTTCTACTTCCTTGCTGCTTCTGTCGTTTTTGTGACGCCTAGGGAGGCGCAAGAGGGACTGGTTCCTACAGAACACGTGATCTCCCAGAACAATTGTCATCCATTTTGAGAGGACGCGGGAAACGTTCGAAGTTCTGAAGTCGCTTAACTGCGAGACAAAAGCCCGCCATTTTTGAGCCCGGTTTTGGCTACTCCAAAACAAGAACGTCAGTTTTTAACAAACAGTATGCGTATACAATTTTGCTGAATGATATCTGGCGGAGGGAAAGCAAAGATAATCGGTATGTTACACTGCGTTATCTTACACCGTCACTTCTGCAACCTTAGGACTTGTAGAGACCGTTACTAATACATTGTTACTGAAGGATGAGCAGGCTTGATATTCTGGTTTATTTGATAAGTTTACGTTGCCAGTTGATGTTTTAAGATAATTTGAAAAATTTATGCCTATAGTAGGTACTGTTCAACTCGCGCAAGTATTGCTGATAACTGATTTGTTATTGGTTCACTGGATTAAACGTTTAGGAAATGTCTATGATGGAGAATGTTTACTTATGTTTGAGAACATCAAAAGCAGTGATCATTTAGTATAGCCAGATATACTCGTTTCTCTTTTTTTTACAGTGAATCCGGGAATATGACATAGCACAAGATAATCCAGCTAGCCATTCATTAGCCCCAAGAACAGTTGAACGATGTTGCTGATGAGATACTCTATGCGTTTATAATTTAAATTGGTAAAGAGGGTTCTAGAGCGATATAAATTGTGCTTATGTTAAGTACCGTTATTCTCGTAAGACTTCTTTATGCATATAGTAATAGTTTGTTTACTATGCCCTCTTTACTTTGCAGACCATTGCTATTGATGTTTCCACTATCATTTTATAGATACATAGCTTCAGTAACAGAAGAGGAATCGTCATGTTTTATGGAAACATTATCTTGGGGAAGAAGGGCCCCCTAGCCAAGCTATGGCTGGCTGCTCACTGGGAAAAGAAGTTAAGCAAGGCCCATGTAGTGGAGACTGATGTCCCGTCTGCAGTTGATAATCTGATTTCACCGTCGGTGAAAATTGCCCTGAGGACATCAGGACACTTGCTGCTTGGCGTTGTAAGAATTTACTCAAGGAAAACTAAATACTTACTTGCTGATTGCAGTGAAGCATTTGTTAAAATCAAGATGGCTTTTAGACCGGGCCTTGTGGATCTTCCTGAGGATAACAGAGAAGCTGCTGTATCAGCAATCACTTTACCAGAATTTCAGGAATGGGATGCAATTGTTAATGATCTGAGGTAAGTTTTGACTTGTTTACAAGATTATCTGCTATACCTAACTGTGTGCTCATATCCACACACAATGAATTGCTTTTTAGTGCCATTGATTTAATGATAGTCATATGAATAAGTGCAAGTGAGTATAAATGATCAGTTAGCAAATTTTAAGGGATAAAATGGTGCTGAAAGGTATTTATATATTTTGCACTTCACATACTATATATCATATTAGAACAAGTCAGATCAGAAAATCGTTTATCAGATTATTACCCCTTTCTACACCAGATCAGTGAGAAGTTTATCCCAAAATTGATAAGTTGGAGGCAATGTCAGTAGGGTTGCCACTTCAAGGTATTGAGTTATTTTGCATTGAAAGAAGTAGAAAGATGTAGTTAAGGACAAGATTTTCTTAAGCATCTAATGTTAGTGATCGCGAGGCTAACATTGTAGAGCTTTTTACTAGGGTGACCTGGTAGCTGGATAACAGTCTGGTGTTGCCCAGGTCGAACAGCCTCCCTATTGTGTGCAGGTCCTTCAACAGTATTTCCAGACCTGTTTATACAGTTATAATTAGTTTTTGAAAACATAATGGTTTAAAAATTTTCCAGGATTGAATCTCCTGGATGCAGAGCACCAGTCAACAAAAAATATTGACCAACTCATGAATCCAATGAGAAAGAAGGGGTTACAAGGCTGGTCGATGCTATTAACACCTACCCCAATATGTGGTACATGGTGCCATGTAGTAGTCAGCAGTACAGTCATTCTACCACACATGGCTAACCACCAACCAGTGTTTTTTGTTGAGACACCATCTCTACATGATTACCAAACAAGGTTAAAGAGCTGATCATCTGCCCATGGGACAAAAGAATTCCCCACCAGATGTCATCCTGGTATTTGCAAGTTTCTGGGAGGAAGTTTTAGGGTTTTTTGGTGTCGCTTATGGCTATGAAGCATAATTAAACAATAGTTTAAAGCAAGTCGTTTTCCTAATTAATGCTGTACACATATTCTCTTTTCTTGCCCAGTTGCATTATATATTTATATTTACAAACTTGAAAACATATATTGAAAGCAGTAATGCTAAAGTAGCTACTAGAACATGCAAAGTCTAGATACATGTGTAAAGGTCAAGTTTGTTCCATTTTCCACATGCTTATGTTAGCATGATTATTTTTGTGATTAACAGTGTAATATATGTAAATAGGTATTTTAAATTTTACATTTTTTTAGTAGTATTTCAGGTTTTAATTGTATAGTTTGTTATGAAATATATAGACATCTTTTTTTCTTTTGTTTCATAGTAATTTTGATCTCCATGCACAAATTACCTTGAATCAAAGTAGAGTTGAAGAAATAACTATGAAGGAAGATTTATTTGGTTCCAACTTCATCCTTGATGATAATTTCTTTGGAGATACACCATTTGGAGAAGTGAATGAAAAGGAGTTGCTAAGGGATGCTTCAACATTGGTAGATGCTGAATTTCAAGAGGGTGATGTTTCCAAAGTTTCTATTGTGAAGGATGACGAGGTAAAGAAAAAGGATGAAATAGCTTCTATAAAGGAGAATCAACTTGGTAAGACATAAACTTTCATTCTTCAACTTTCCTTGTCACTGTTATAGTAAACTATCTTATGTCATTGGACTACAGGATTATGTGAAAATATCTGGGTGCCTTTTAAAATAGTAACTTAGATACCTCCCCAGTTAGAAAAATGTATCTTCTATCATATCATGTAAAATTTATTTTGCTTCTTTTGGTCAAATGGGATTGGTCTCCCGAATCACAATCTCTATCTCACTGGATTCAGTATCAGTATTTGTTGCCAATACCCACTAGATATAACTGTGGAAGCCCCATGTAAAGAACAAGTTAGCAAAAACATGATGTTAGTGTTTCCCTGGAAAACCTACAGTGTATTAAGTCACCTTTAAAAGAGATTATAATATATATTTATCCGAGTAGTGAATGGATCTTTAATTTGAGGGACTCAGTTATTTCTGTTGCTTACACAAAGCCCATATGGTTTGCCTAGTGAATTATGTGTGGTGATCCTAATGTAAGGGATGTGGCAGTGGTCAGGTGTGGCAGGAAACGTCAAGATACAAGATGCAGTTAGCATTATGTATCGACTTGTAAGACTTTGTTGTTACGACAATTTATGTATGAAAATGATCACAGGGTTTCGATGGCAATGACAAGAGTACTGTATAAACAAATTCTAACGAGCGACTTCTACCAAGCGATTTGGAAGAACGATCTTCAGTTGCTACACTTAG
>JAAAKL020002994.1:0-23451 GCA_010016065.2 Carybdea cf. marsupialis auct. non (Linnaeus, 1758)
AAAGTAACTGATCCTCATTATCAAAGTGATACCAAACAGGCAACATGAGGAGGAACCATGTACTCTTTAATATGTAGCAAATAGCATTCATCCAATAACCCAGCAGAAATTTGCACTTTCTTGCTGGGAAAGGGGAGAATAACCAGTAAGCAACACTTTTTTATAGAACCAGGGCACTTTAATGATTTTGGCAGTCATTCAAGTATAACTTGCATAGACAAAAAGATGATGATCATGGTTACCATGGCTACCTTCATAACTAGTATTGTCTACAGATTCCAAAACATTAGTGTTCTATCCAGATGGCAAGCGAGAAACTACCAATACCCCTTAATAACTGCCTCCTTAAAATAGAAGCTTTTAAATAAGCCATTGATATCTTCAAAACAATATACTTAGGGTGTGGTTGGACACCCCATAAACCATAATGTTTTGAATGAACTTTTTGAGTTAAATTCTCAACTTGTGACTTTGTGTAGGTTGAAGAATTGGCTTAGACTTTCTTGTAAAGAATACTTGGTACATTTGAAGGGGTTATGAAGAAGCCCCAACAAAAGTGAAGGGACCCTGTATACAAGTTTATTCAGTGCTCTATGACAGCTGGCATACAATTTTTACTCTTCTTACTCCCATCATTTATTTCTCCGTCATTCTCCCTTGTTTCTTTATTTCTTCTGTTCATTATTCTTTCGCTATTTCCTTGACTGTTATTACATTTCTTTTCCCTGCTTTTTTGTTTCTTCCGTTATGTACTTGATGATTCTTTGTTGTTGTTTTTTCTGTTTCTTTCCCTTATTTTCTGTCTTATCTTCTTGTTTTCCTTTTTCCTGTTTTTACTTGCTGTTCTATTTCCCTTTTCTTTTCCCTTACAGTCAATTCTTTTGTTTCCACAACCGCTGGCCCATTTTTCTACTATTCTCTTGTAAAGTATTTAGGCCTACTTAATAAAGTTGGTTTAGGACTTAATTAGTTAAACCAGTCTGACAAATTAAATAATGTGTTTGATCCAACACACATGATTAGTCAAGACGTTTTCATTTGCCATTATTCTTAACCTGATGTTAGTTGGTGCAACCTTTCTAAGGATTCACGCAAGCACTGCAGGTTAACAAGAGTCATGCAAGAACCCAATTTACCCAAGTTACCCAATGACCTACATTTTTTCACGTCATAGGCGATAGTCTTATGCTTTCAAAGAAATGTCAGTATTATATCGCACAGTTTGAATCCTTTTGAGCATCCATTGTAAGTGCCCACTGGATGAGAATAGTTGTTAGGTGATAACGCATAGACCCGTGGGTGGGCATTACTTTATGCGACTGAATCAGACCATGTTGTCAGTGTTTGTACCTCCCCTTGAGGAAAATGTGTATTTGTTAGCCCTTCTGTTTCCAGCATCATCATTATAACAGCAGATTATTGGATAAAATTCTAATAAAACTTTGTGCATCAGTGCGATCGATTTGTAATATGCCTTCTTAGTGCGATGTCTGCCATTTTACGTTCTGTCAATCGGTCTCTCGGATCAAGAGCACCTTTACAACTTTTTGACAATTATTTTTTTACCCAAATGTTAGTAGGCATTGTCTTCTCTTTTGCAATACACAGATATTAAATCTGCATTTCAAGATGTACCGAATGGTTAGGATCATTTGACAATATGTACACTGCAAACATTTTTGAGTACTTACTCTTTGTGAGCAATAGCTCAAAACATTAGAAAAACTACGGATTTATTTATTATTTATTTTTTATTGTTTATTTTTTATTTTTTATTTTTATAAAAATGTGAACATATTTTACTGAATCGCAACTTTCATTTGAATGTTGAGGCCAGTTACATAAACTGGTCTAACTCCATAATTAGGCTAAAAGAGGACACTATGATCCAGAAACCAAATTGAACCGCATCCAGTTCTGTGCAATTTTGGAGAACAGCCTCTCCGTGCCATATGACTTAACAATTAAGAGTACTATCCGGTCCGGTCCGGTACCATACGCTCATTTCTTTGCTAGCCCCTGAAGGAGCTGTATGCACATATCTCAATCGGAAAAGTTTTAAAGTGATACATGTGCAAGTAACATTTACATTCTGACGTCGACTTTAACGTGAGCTGTCATGACTCGTGGATATTACAGTAAAATCGTCTTTGGATTGCTTGATATGGACCAAAGCTGAAAAGGATCTTGTTTTGGTGGCTGCTGTTGCTTCTGTAAAACAGTTTTGTTTAAGGAGATATAACTACTATTTAAGTACAGAACGTGTTGCTATCAGAACGAAGATTTCAAGGCGAAATCAAGACGATGCGTAGTACCAAGAAAGGCTGCAAAATTATTAACAGTGACCGCAATCAATGTAGCAAAGATAAGGGCCCTTCCTTATTATCAAGATGATGGTGCTGGCGATGAAGCTAACGCAATTATGTATGAAATAGTCGTAGTCGAGATTAACGAAAACGTAAAGACCATGTAGTACGAACGCACTTTGCACAGTGATATCTCAGGGAAGTTACAATTTTACAAATGTCAAATTATTGTGCGAAACTGTAACCTTAGACCAAGTACTTTGATTAATTTGCAATGTTGTAAACTCTGGGTCACGTTTTGCCCTTTATTTCCAGGAATATTGCTGCGTTTGGTCCAGCAGTGTAAGTTCAGCCCCTAAGTTTTTAATTTCAACTCCTGTTTATGCTTTCTACATCTAAAAGTTGAGAAATTGATGACGTTTACCCTCACAAGTTTTCATCCTGGTAGTTGTAGCATTAACAACATGTTATGCCAGTAATTTTAAATGTCTCGAAGAAGTGCTTTCAGAACCTTGTTAATAGGCTTAAAGCACTTTGCAAACACGAATTTGTTTGTATCTTAAGCGTTTCCTCCAGAAGTAAATTGTTGTCGGAAGAATTGGGATTTAGTCCATTCTTACTGTTTATCTTCGAAAAAGGAAGCCGAAATGAATGGGTATTCGACCCTGTCGTTGCTTGCCTTCACCGATATATCTATATGTACAGTGTGCTTCAATATTGATTGCAAGAGTTTGGTGGAGGATGAGAGTGCTTGATAAACACGGCGACAGTCTGCCTCACAAGCCTTGTAAGTGAGGAAGGGAAGTAAGAGTTGCAATGAAGGAAAAAACAATTGGCAGAGCGTGAAAACAATTATGTAGGGAGTAGAATGTAGGAGTAGTTGTGCTGAGACTGACGGAGTCAGAAGGTCTCATCGTTTCCGCGGCTTGGAGCCCAAGGAAGATCGGATTTAAAAGTATTAGCAGTGAGGAAGGGAAGGATGAGTTACAATGGACGAGGAAACAACTATGGAACTGTGAAAACAACTGGGTAGATGCAATCTAAATTGGAGAAGTGATTTTGAGGTCTTTGGAGCCTACAAAACATTGCGGTTGGGTGGCTGGGAGCCTAAGAAAAGGTCTGTCCTAGAACTAGGAAATTGGAGCAAGTAACCTCATTCTGCAATAAGCAGGAGAAAGAGTCGTAGGTAGCAGTTTCTTTGGTTTCCTTGCTGTCGATATAGGTGGCTATAACAGTTGTATGCTTGAAGTAGTGAACACGCTCATATTCTTATCAGGAACTTGATCGAAAAGCAATTTATAAAAACAGAAGCAAGTAGATCTTATCAATTGATATCGTGAAAAGAGGATATGAAAGTATAGAATTTGAAGAGATACTAGAGAAGTGTGAAAATACAAGTACCGGAGTTTGAACCGGAGACCCAAGTACTCGCGGCGTGTTGCTGTACTAGCTGAGCTACGGCAGCCAGTGATAACATAGTTCACTTTTCTCTAGTCGCCACATTAGCTCCCAACCATCTACCGGTGGCCATCGACATCCACCTGGACGCAGTCTCTCTGCGCCATGTCTCTCGTCGTCATGTGACTTGAGTATGGAAGGACTACCCTCCGCCCCATAGAAAGTGTCATGGAATTTGAAAGTATCAAGTGTGCAGAGGTACTGGAGAAAATTTTCACCACATATAGTAAATGTAAGTCAACTAAATGTCGATATTGTGAGCTAAATACGTAACCAGACATAGTCTAACAGCAAAAGCTCTTGGTAGAACTGTTCAGTTTTATTTTGGTCAGATTATCTGTTGCCTAAAGGCTTTTTAAGGCACAGTGTAAAGTTATTTTATGTATACCTCAATATTGTTTCAAAATTTGTTGCAATAAATCTAATGTTTAAATACCATAATTTGTGCGAGATAAAGGTTAGTAAAAATCGTTTGGTTATCACCCAGGCAATAACGTCACAGTTTAGAAAAGGGAAAATTAAAGGCTAGTAAACTTGAATATAGGTTCTTTTAAGAACTAAGTGACGTGATTTGGATAATGCGCTGATACTCTGAGTTTATTTGTCAGTCAGTTTAATCATCTATGTAATCCTTCCAATTAGAATTGGAATCCAGTATGACTCTTAAATATCTAAGACTCATTGTTTCCTTTGTTTGTTACAATATTTAGGGGTTTAATCAGGTTTCTGTTGAGGAGAATGTATTCTTAAATACTTTGACTTGTCGTTGTTCACGCAGAGTTTGTTAGCACGTAGCCACTCATTGGCCTACTGTATTTGCGTATTTTGGCTTGCGAAGTTTGCCTGATGACAGAGACGTTATCGATTCCAAGCATACCAGAAAGAAATCACCGTACAACTTTAGCAGTTTTCTCTCTTGCCTTCTTCAGGTAGTCTGCTACTGTATATTAGTTCTTGTAGATTTTCATCTGAAGAATGAGGCTTCCATTAGCCTCAATGATGTAATACACAGTCATCAAGCAGGTGCTCTGTTGCCAATGAGGTATATGGATGGATGACAAGAGGGTCTTAAAAGAGCCCATACGGTATCTGTGGCTCGGATATGGATTTATTCCTTGGCATGGTTGTTTATCAAAACAAGGTGACCAATCTCGAGTATTGAAATGTAGTAAATTGCCAAACAACTGAGTTGCAGTTTTGATTGAGGTTTTTCAGTGGCGCCATTAAATTGTATGCCATGGAAATTTATACAGTATGTAAGCTTATGACATCGAAACCAGTAATCTCGTTTTTATTTCGCTTAGTACGTCACCATGTCATGCAATTCGGTAGTGTCAATGCTTGGGTCGTAACGATATAGTGTTTTTGTACACACTACTGTAATTTTCTAAATTACTTTTTTATGGAAGTCCTAAGCAAACTTACAGCGCATTTTGCCCATTTTTAACTATTTTAAAACACCCGGCGAAAGCCGCGTTTACGTCAATTCTTTAAATGTTTTCTTCGGCTCGCTAGCTATAGCCATCAGATTAAGGCTTCGTTTATATTATACAAACTAACTCATCGCAAGCCCGAGTTTGTGTAACGGGGGTTAAATTTTTATACTGTAAACGAAACAAACCTGGGTTCACCCGGGGCTCGACCAAGTTACAACATGCAGAGCGTCATATTTAGGTTCGCCATTGGTTTGCGGTGTGTTAGTTTTTGTCATAGACGCACGAGGTTCAACCCAGGTAACTCTTACAATCACAACTTGGGAAAATTGAAGTGATCTGTTTTCTAAACTTGCTAAAATGACTTAGGAAGCAAAAGATAGAGGTTGGACTTGGTCTGATGAGAAAGAATTCCATCAGGTGAGTACTTAAGGCCGCTTTAGGTGAACATAATGATCCAACAACGATTAGAGAGTTTGCAAGCAAGAGGCCAATCTATGAGACAAAGTTCATTAAAGCCCGCCCCTACTCATAACTGTTTGTCAAAGTAAAGCAATTAAAGAGAAAGTGTTAATGCTATTGCTGTTTGTGAATAAAGGGAAGTGAGTTGGAAAATGAGTTGGTTTAAACCTATCGGCATTTACACCAGAAAAATGATATTCGTTTTTATACTCAACAGCGTTTTCAGGTTCGTAACAAGTTACACTGGCTAGGGTCCGGTGTTCATTGGTGTTGTTATGTTAACAGAACAACTACTAAGAAAAGCTTGTCGTACGTATGAAGAATTTCGTATGAGGTGGCAGTTGATTTTCACCAGAAGATAAAATCTGTTATTGTTTTGAATATTTCCCGCCCCTACCTCGTACTAAATGTTATAGTACTGCATGTGTTATAAAGCTGCACGAAACATCGAAAACTTTTTAGTACTGAAAAGCTTCTTTCGTCTTCGTCTCCTCAGAGTACAAAATCGTCAGAATTGAGATTGAAAAGAAGTCAATGAAACTTATACCAAAGCTTTTCAGTGCTAAAATGTCTTGCAGTTTTATTATTTTTGACCATCAACAAACCTTTTGTGTGTGTTATGTGTTTTTACTGACCAGATTCTGTTTCATTTTCAGAGGATTATTTCATGGAAATGCAGGAAACGTTTCTTGAAAAGTATTATATGGAATTTGAGGACGTAGAAGAAAACAAGTTCGCTTATAGTGATATTTTTCGGGAATACGTAAGTGATTGTACTTTTAAATTGTACGTCAGAGTGAGTAATGGGTAGTTTATTTTGGTTAGTAGAATGTACCTAATTTTTTTTGATTCATGAAAAGTAGTAAAAAATGTCGAGTGCAGCTCTTGACATAAAATGTAAAGCAGCCAGTTTAGGATAGTATTAAACGATGGGACTTTACAGTACACAAAGTTGCATTGCCAACACTACAGTATGAAGGAGATCATTAGTGTATCCGTTAACAAAGGAAGAAACGTTTCTGAAACAGGACTGGAGATATTAACTTCGTCAAAAAAAGAGAGCTCTATTTCTTTTGTACTTTTGAAAGGGAGAATTTTTTTGGCTGTAAAAGAGGATAAATATTACTGAAATGTAGCATTTTTTGACTTTTTTGTTTCTTCATGGAAAGAAGATGTAAGGACGTTTTAAATGAAATTGCCCGAAATGTACAATTTTGCGTGAACAAAGTGCGCAAGCGAAATCAAGACAGAACAGAAAGGCGCTGCCACAAAGGTTTGATAACTGATGTATGACGTTACCAAGGGAACTTGTTAAAAGGCATCATTTGAGGACGCAACACCTTGTATGGTTGTCGGCTTACACTCTAGATCGAGACAACAAAAACGTAGAACCTTTGGTGTACAAGTGATGGATGCTCCTGCCTATATGAACGTATTCTTCTGCCCGTCATCGCCATGGGATGTCTTTCAAGGTGGAATACAGTGATGTAGATACATTTTTCAGATTACAAATAATGAGAAATTGTTGCAAGAGTCTAGTTAGTGTTTGCTGCTAGAATGTAATGAGAAATTGTGCCACAGTCAAGGAAATATCAATCTTGTTGTCGATATAACATCCTATTTGTATTCATAATCCAACAAGAATTGTAATTCTGGCCATTTCCGAATGTTCTTACCCACCTTCTGTTAGTATTTTCCCTTGGCCAATGACCTACAGTTTATGGAACTATTGCCCACTGGAATGATGGGTATCTCTGACAAACCAGTCGTTATAGTAACCAGGCTCTCTATCAGAAAGCCCAAGTTATATCTCTTATATATTTACGTGACTTGACCTGAGTTTGTTTGAGCTGAGGATGCCGTTTTATACACCTCACTCGGATAGTCAAGGAGGCCGTTGCCCTGCCCTTAATTCATTGCTTCGGTATGATGATAGCCACTGTAAAGCTTAAAAGGCTGACCATATACTGGTAGATTAGGAGACGACTCGTCGAATGTTTGCTAAATGTACGAGAAATCTGTTGATCTTCAGGTTCTAAGTTGTACTCTGTCACAGTACAATGATGACGTATTCTTAGGGTCTGTTTTTAGCCTTTTGCCGTTCATTTAATCACTTTTATATTGTTTTAAGGGGGTACATATGTCATTCACCATTCACCGCAAAATGATAGTTGAAAAGATGTAGTTATGGATTGAAATTGTGGTGATTTTAGTCTAAATTGGACGTATAATCCTTCTTTTTATTTACTTTTACTAACTAGAGATTTTCTACAATTTTGCAGATCGATATGATAGAAAACTACATTGAGAATCGACTATCGGAACGTGTTTCAGGTTTCAAAATGTCCGATTTCTTAAAAACCCTTGCGTAAGTACATTTTTTGAATTTAAAGTGCATGAATACCTCATTCGTGTTGAGAAGAGTAGAATATATTAGTTGCCCTTCCTTTCCAATAGCTAATTTATTTCTATTGCCGAATTTCACTGGTTTATAGTGTCCAATCACTCAATTTAAATAGATTAGAATCGTTTCTGTACTGTATTCTTGTGGATAGTACAACCATCTTACCAAGAACAACATGCTTAGGTACTTACACTACAATTGAGACTGATGTGGAGGGGGTGGGGGCGTAGCGGCCAGTAGTTTTGTTCAATCAAAATATACCTATTCCGTGCAAGTGCTCTTGACACGTTCTAATGCTAAGTTTGAATTTTTGGTGAAAAGTGTGATAACGGTCTAACCCCAAAATGGTTGCACGAGCTGCAATGTACCGCACAAGTAAGAGTGCCTTTTTTGAGTCACTTGATCATTTTCGCAGAATTTAGCAAGCCAAGAGACCATTTCCGGATCTTTTTACAGGGCAGAGGAAGGACGTGCTAAGTAAAATGTTTCATTTGTCACAAAGGCCCTTAGAACCGTTCAACGCTTTGGAAATACAACGGGATGGGCCGCAACCCTTATCCACCTCTCTTCCTCCAATCAAATGTTGATACATTTGGATAAACCATGTCTTGTGTTCTTGTTATGAGAAAGGTGTTTTGTTGGGGTTTTTTGGTGGTGTACTCGATTTCGAGCGTAGCCTCTTGCCAGCCAGAGTGAACAATGTTCTGGAGAGAGAACTTATTTTTAGCGGTGGTGTCCCATTGCCTTCCCTAACCGACAGAATTTATATCGGGGTAGACGGGATTGGAACCCGTATGTGGGTCCGATTCCTTAACCACTAGACTACGGCGGATCTTAAGGTACCTGACTGGCAAAGGTTAAAAGTGACAGGGCAGTCAAGTCCACCAATGTTTGTCATTTTTTTTAGATAGATGATCAGCTTATAGCTTCGATAGTTTTTAATAGTTCCAATCCCCAATCGATTTCTGAATAATTACCGAATGTAACGGCTGAAGCTTATGCGATGCTATAGAGAAGATTTTAGTAACACTTTATAGAGAGTCGTGTCAGATTCTTTGTTCCACCAGGGTTCTTATTGATTATATATTAAATTTTTGCTCGCAGTTACCTTTCACCAATTTTTCTTCAAGATCGCGACAAAATCAAATGGATGAAGGAATATTCGAGATGCTTTTAACATTTACTGACTTCCTGGCGTTCAAGCAGATGGTACTAGATTATCGAAAAGTAAGTAAAACCATCAGATCATTACAACTTTGCCTTTTACAAAAAACTCCGATAGCCTCTAAAGATATTTAGTGTTTTTACACTGTTTTATACAAATATTACTTGTTCTAACCTATAGTTGCAAACCAGAAGTCGTTCAACCTTGGTTACATGCGTCTTCTTGGTAACACACGTGTTGCTAAGCGGATTCGAATTAGAGATTGTCATCTCATTTGGAGACTCCGAGTTATCAATCACGTTTGTTGCGTCGTAAGCCAAACTGTGATTGTGGGAGACGCATTGAAGTTCCAAAAAATATTAAAATTCAAAACGTTTGTAAGGGGCAGGCACTTTACTAAATGCCATTTACTGGTTCTTGTTGCTCATAAAATATTTGTAAAAATAAAGATGTCTACTTGTTATGCATGAGGTAGAAAAAGTGATCAAGAGAGCTCCATGAGAGGACATCTAGGGACGCAGTTTGACGACATGATTTGGATTAAACTTCTCTTTGTGTGAAATTTATAAGGAAGTTTAGTTGAAAGTGCAACTTATTTTACATAGTGTTTGCATAAGAAGATAAAGTTAAAAATAAAACATACTTGTGAAATAAGGGCTTTAAATGTGAGGTGAAGTCAGCTTTATTTTCAACACTGTTGATTTACCTTACGTAGACACACTTCCTTTCGTGCGCCTCTGCGCATAAGGTAGCAATTTTTTCCTGCTCTGATATCTATCAATATCATCCCGCTCTGAATCTTTCCATAATTAATTCACTGTTTCCATGCCCTATTGGAATATGTATTAGCATGGTATTCGTGTTCTTTCTCTCTTGCTTACCGATAATCAAGCAAACGATGAATTTGACCAACCAGTTTTATTGTTTGTACGATTACATTGTCGTATGGTGGCGTGACTGTACCAGGCTCAATACTTCAATTTGATCACAATCTGATAAACTGAAAATGCTTCGTGAGCATTTCTTATAAAGCATATCCAATATCTTCCGTATTTCCTCGTTTGCTTCCCATGTTTCACTTGCGTAAGTAGACGTTGGGGTTACAACAGTACTGCACAAGCGCAAGTTAAGGGTAGTGCTAAATTGACGTCGCAGACTAGACATACGAATTTTCTGGAAACTTCCATTGTTTGACCTCTTCTTCATCTTTGCGTCTTCTGCCAAAATTCCATTTATGATAATGCCCCGAAGATATGCATAACGTTTTACCGTTACGTAAATCTGGTTTTAAAGAGAAAATTGACCGTCTTCTCTGTTCTGAGTGACCTACATTCTGTTGGTACCCTCGTAATTTATCTTGAGCTGAATTCTGCACCCTATTTCGTCTAATCGGCATGTCAAGTCTTGTAGATCATCTGCTTTATTATGTAACGATACTACATCGCAAGCTAGATCTAGATATGCTAGTTTTACACGGCATGCTAAGGAACACTTAGCTCTGTTTCACTCGTGGCTTTGGTTGTTATATGTATAGCCATGAGGAACAGAAATGGCAAGAGTTTACATACTTGCTGCACTCCACTTTTAACCTTAAATTCGTGATTGTTTCCTTTTTTGGTCTTCACACATCAAATACTATTTTTAAAGTTCTTTTGACAATGTCGGTGAACTGCTATGTAATGCTGTACTTCACTGTAACATTCCTAAGTGTTTGTGGAAGTATACTATCAATTCCTTGTTTGAAGTCTACAAGATTAAGACATAGTGGTTTTCTGATATGCGAAGCACTTCCGGAATGATTTGCCATGCAGATATTTGTTCACAGTATGACCATTTCTTTCTTATACCAACTCTTTTTTCTCTTGCCTGTACTATTTCATTTTCTGTGTTTTTGTCTGTTCAACACCACTTTCTCAATCAATTTTTCTGCGTGCAAATCATATAATTCCAAATACCAGGGCGGTCTTTATTATAAGCATACTAGACATGCGCATGGTAGCCAGAACTCGTGACCATCGTCAGAAATCTAATATCACAGCATAATCAGCAAAAGATGCCCCAATTACAAACTATTTGCAAAGGAAGTAGTTTGTATTGAAAATGTATACATTGATCTTAAGTAGGGGGTGGGGACTAAACTGGGCTAAGTCTCTCATAATGGCTCACACATATTTGTATCATTTATGCCGGAGTCGTCACACTCTTACTGTAATTTAAAACATTTAAGAGGTTTAATTATTATGATATATACGATATGTTTAAAGTATGTCTATTTTATGCAAAACCAGGCAAAAGTGGGTAAAGTTAGGGGTGTGGAGTTGCAGTTATTCGGAAAGGTGGGTGGAGTTAATCTGTCAGGTTTTCCTGCAGTATAACAAACCCTCACAAAACCTTGGCATATATATACGGACTTTACACTTCAACTTGAATGATTTACTGCATAGATATGACCTCGAATTGGTTATCTTGTATACGAATTAGCCACTCAAGGATCCAAATACTGTCTTTTTCTCCAGACAGTCATTTCAAAGTCTAATTGTCATAAAAACTCTGTAATGTTTTAGCTAGACGTATAGACAGAGTTTATCACAGATGTATTCCTAAAACAAATAGAAATTTCTATGCCAACTATGGAACTCTCTCTCTTCAGACTTCTTTCCTTTTACGTTTGATCTTCACACTTAAAAATCTGATCTCAATTGCCATCTTCTTGGAAATCTTTAATTTTTTGTCTGGAATTACATCTATTTTTCTGTTTACTTTTAATGTCTACTTCTTTCAAAGTAATTCGATACCTTGAAGTGGCAACCGTGCTTTGTATTGAGCAAAGGATTGTTTAAAAAATATACTGCATTCCATGGTAGCAATAAGTTATGGACCAATTATATACTTATTTAGCAGACATGTTGCAGCTTTACTAGTGTAAAGCTATAACTATATCAAGGTCTTTCGTCTTGAAATAAGCTGGTAACATGTAACAGGTACCTAAGAGAAACAACACAACCTAGCCTAACAATACCAATATTTAGTTTTCAGGTTTCTGCCAACGAACTAGTAAACGTATCTTATACACATAAGACATTAAGATAAATGTTTCCCTGTGAATCTTGTTTGTTAAATTATAACAGAATCAGGTGCTCAAAACGTTTGTTTATAGCACAGAACATTATAGTTGCACAAAGTAGTGAAACCATTTTTGTACCTTTTGTTAAGTGAAAGGCAGATGTATACTTAGCTATTTTATGGAAGCGGTTGTCGGTATACATTTTTGCTAATAGAACCATGTTGCAATTATTTGCTCGCCTATTGCCTTCAAACCTACCCATCAGTATCTTTTTGGTTCCTTCATTCAGAATTATACCAAGGAAAGTTCTATATCAACATAAACACTTGTGAGTGCTATAGAGACAACCATTAATAATCTTAAGTATTCAGTATGAAGAGGGGATACAATTATCCTAAAAATTCATCGATGTGATAAACATAGCGAGGTACTTTCCCGGGACTGTTAATTTTCAACCGCATTCTCAGAAAGGAATTCAAAGACAATTTTTTCTACTTCTTCACGTATTTTCTTGGCTTATGATACTTGAGGTTTTTATTTACACGTTTGAATCTTCATAAAGTTACTCCACTGAGTTTCAGAAATCAATACGTGGGGACCTTTTGTGGCACCCGATAGTAACGATGACCGTAGGTTAGGATCGAAATCTATTCTAAAAGCGGCGACTATGGCTTAGTCGGTACCCAGTGCCTCATTTTGTTATGGCTAGTTTAGAACGCTTCAATGTTACTTAGCTGTTATATGATCATTACTTTGTAAGCTTAACCTGAGTTACCCCGATTTTTTTTGTTTTAGGCCAAAGAAGGTGATGTACCGGATCTTTCAAGTGGGATAGTCGTCACTTCTTGTCAGTTTGCGCCACCCGAAGAAAGCCAAAGTAGTACATTCTCAGCATTTGAAGAAAAAGATAGCAATGCGTCACAAGAGACACCCATGAGCTGATTCTGTTTCAATATCTGCTGCTGGCACTGCACATTTTGGCAGGCGATAGATACTAACTTCCATTAACCAACTTGTACAGATGATACCGTATTGTAACTCTCATTGAAGCGGTTAAAATGATGAAATTCCAGAAAGGGTAAACTAAAGAGGGCTTCTGTGTATATAATTAGATGTATTATCAAATTGATAATTTTTGGCTACTGAAGCGTCTGTTCCTCTCGTATGTACCTTCTCTATTGCATTTCTTTTCGCAGCAGAAACGTAGTGTCCGTAGAGTTCACCCATTCTTCAGGGCTTTTTATGCCGGCAGACTGGAGCCTGGTGACAGCACGTCCGCGCCTTAAGATGAGAGGTGACAACTGGTATAATGTGATTATATTTAAAAATGAAATGAAATATGCGAACCGAATCAAAGCGCTCTCTACCAATACTCGCATTATTATTTCCCAATAATAAATGGAGAGTAACCGGTAACCCAACTCGAAGTAGAAACATCTGGATCCGCTGTTGTCCATTACGAAGATTGCACTGAGTGGCTTTGTTTAATGATACCTCAATGTCTACATAACATTTATGAACAGCCAATGAGATCTTATCGCAGATTTAGTTCTTTCGTACGTCATGGAAGATTCGATAGTGGTACAAAACACACGAGGGTGCTGTGGGAAGGACAATTTTTGGCGGTACACATTTTAAAGGGGATATTCTATCCATGAAAGTGTTCAAAGAACGCCCTTTGAAGGTTGTTAGTACGAGAGTATCAACAGTAAAGTTTTATGCAAACGTCTTGCAAAATGGTTGTTAGCCTGGACTAGTTTCAATTTGGAAGTAGAACGGCTCAAAACAGATGAGTGACGCTTTACAAGCCCACGAAGATTTGCTTCTTAAAGGTTCCCATAAATATGTAGTAGAAAGTACTAAAATGGAAAGAATAGAAAACATGTAGAGAACGTTAAATATTTGCTTTGACAACTACAGAACCGAGTTCGGCCCCAGCGGTGAAGATCCTTTACAGTTTCTCTTCTCTTCAGTTACGAAGTACACCTAGTCCGTGTGGGGGAAACGGCCCTCGTGGAAAACAGGAAAACAGTGCGCGTCCGTGGGATGAGATAGCCCAACCAATTGGACTTAACCTTGCTTTGTGAGAGACGACTAGGGTGCCAATCGACGGCTAGGGCGAAACAACATCGTCATCGTTCACGAAAGGTAGTGGCTGGAAATGCACATAGTCAGCCAAACAATGTCTTTTATCCGCAAAAGTTCCCTGTTCTGAAACGTAGATAGTCATGGTCTTCCATTATCCTTTTCCGTCGCGCTTTATATCTGCCGTTAACGTCTTTCTATCACTATTCCTGCTTCAAGAATGACATCCTTTGTCGGCCGTGTTTCCTCGATCCTTAGATCACTGGATGGTGGGCACCCGAAAATAATAAGACGAGTCAAGTAAGAGGGACGACAGTTGGAATCGATTTTCCTGAAAATTGGTTAATAATAAGTGAAGTGGTTTACACATCGACAAAGAAGACTACAACCTGCAACTCAACTTATAAATATATCTGTTTAGGTAACTTCATACATAGATGACGCACAGTACTGTGGGAGTTTAGTTACCGGGGAATTAGCGAGGTTTCAACTGAATTTCTAGAAATTCATTGATTTGATAGATATTTTCGTGGCTAAACGTAATGAACTGGAGTGCATAAATTGGGATTAGGTTAGTACAAACGATTATTAGACACAATTGCGAATATTTGAGATTTTCATCTGCGTGCGATCTTGAGCTTATGCAAAATATTTATCTAGGAAATATAGCAAATCAATATTCCTCGAAAGGAGTACTTTTCAATAGATTATGTCATAAGGTCCTCCTTCTTGATACTTGCAGTTTAACTTTCCTTAGCAAGATTTAGATAAAATAAGACCTTCGAGATCCAAAGATGTAGTACTGCAACGCTATCTACGACCACTGGAACTAACACAAATACTTTTTAGAGAAACGAAGCAATAAAAGTTGGAGGTCCATGCCCCCCCCCCCCTTTGTATACGAACAGAAAGATATGGAACGGTACGATCATGGGAACCTGTGCACTACTTTCTTAGCAAAATCAATGAAATAATTACATAGTGCTACTTTCTTTATAACATTTTCTCTTTTTCGGATGCACCTTGAAATTTCTATGAGGGTCAGTACAGCGCCTCGGCATCAATCAGTAGACCAAAGTGAGAGCCCTTAAACAAGTATTATTTGTTGCAGAGACGAATGAATTTTGTTCAAAAGAGATAATTGTATTGATAGTGGTTTAAAACAATTCAAGTAACCTTCATTCTTGCAGGCACGCAGTCATTAGATATTCCAGCATGATTTTTCAGGACAAAAGAACATTCTCTATTGTTTGGCCTGCATTGTTGAATTCGACTGTTGTACGTCGATTCGACCCATTACTGCGACAAAGAGCCTCAAATTTGGCCAAAATCCAAGGTGTACCTCGAGTGAAGATCTAGATTTCTTCCAAAATTGACCACGTCGGTCGCAGTAATGGGTCGAATCGACGTACAACAGTTGAATTCGACTAGAACATTTCTCCTTGGCTACATTTTGACAACTAGTAGGAGGGGTGTTATATGACATTGGGGCCGTGAACAAGGGGATTTGACAACGGATAAATAGGTATTTTAACTCAACATGTAAATCGTTTTGATAATACATAATCCTCTTTCTTGGTTTACCTTGATTTGTATTAGGATAATTGACAAGTTGGCTCGACTTGTGACGAGTCGGTGTTTGACAAACTACCTCGTTGTTATTACTTCCAAAGCATTATTCGCATAGTGGGAAGTATGATCTTTAATACTCTAAGGTACCTCATAACCCCGCCCCCGTTACTCATTGATTTGCTGCTATATTACAGTACCCTTTTTTACTCGCCCCATTGCATAATATATGTAATACATATTTGTTTCTATATCGTTTTGAGTAAAAGATACACAATACTGTTACTTTTCGCTTGAAAGACATTACATGTTTGTGTTTATTATCCCTACACCTTCGAATTGCTTATCATATTTTTACATCTACCCGCATCCACAGGACGTGTTTAGAGAGGGACAATGGCGTGGCACTTAGGGGAATGAAGTATAAGGTCCGCCTTTTAGCCCCCAGAAGCCAATTATTCTAAGATAGTCCTAGATCGTCCAGCAAAGTCACTATGGAAGGCAAAATATTGATGTTTTTGACCACCATTGTTGTTGGTTTGAGTTTTCCAGGGGAGGTAAACCCCCCAACTACATGCTTCTTCCATTAATTATTGAGGAGATTTTAATCTTTTTATAACAAATACCTTCTTCATCAGTTGTCAGCAACATCAAACTCCAATTTATTGGTCAGACGAGATCGATTAAAGTATAACAACTTCAAGTGTAGGCTATATTGTACCTACCGTACCCCAACAGTCACGACAACTTTTGCATCGCAAGGACATTGATAGATAATCATTCAAAACATTCCATATATAACCATAACGTTATACGTTTCATCGATTTCATTATAGGAGCCATGTTTGATAGCTATGTCGAATTCGTTTAGCGCCCATGAAAACAGCCATGTAATTAAAAAACAACCACTCACAGAAAAGAATTGTGAGTTGGTAGCTAGAAAGACGTCGAGGGGAAAAAGTTGTTAGAAATATAAAGTTCGAGTCTCCTCATTGTCTTATCAAATATCATGTCGAACATTTTAAGTGAAATTGTCATTGTTTACGAGGCACCCGAGAGTACATCGGGTCAACCTTGACGTGCGGTTGTGAGTCATTGGCTTTCACACAGATGAAGCATAGAAGTTTGACCCGAAGCAACTGAGATCCGATTCTTTCGACAGATGTTGCCCATTGCATACATGAAAGTCACAAATAAAAGTGTCTTAATGGGGTTGCATAAGGAGAGACAGCTATTACAATCAAGTAAGGATCGACAATACAAATTCAGATGTCAATGTCTTCGGAAGGAGGAGTGTGAAGGTCTTTGTTTGACTGGAAGATTGATCGAAAAAGAGCGTATGGTGGTCAGAATAAAACATTTTTCAAAGTAAAAACAATATCTCGTTGCCTGTAATATCCACACATGCAATGTCCATGACGGAGCACAACTAAAGCAATAGCAGGTTCGCGTAGGCCTGATTTGGGTGTAATAGTCGTGAGGCATGAGGCATCCAATTCTTCATCTGGGGTCATTCTTAGACAGAGGAAACACCCCCAATGGCATCACATTTCGTAATTTGAGAAGTTAATTGATTTCAGGTGGGATCCCCCATTAAATTTGCAAATAAACAGAGAACTACAAGCAATAAAAACAACGAAGTTTGCAAAATGATAATCGCATCATTGGCTGGTAGAATTTTACAGAAAATTTTAACAAAATTCCAACAAATATCGCAACTTTTCCAATGCTGAAATCAAACGGTAGTGGATCATTCCCTTAAAAACTTGCACCTGAAGGTGACGTAACATTCACTTGTCTAGAAAGCGGCTATCAAAAAGCAACGTTTCAATTCTACATATCCCAATAGCGACAAAATAAATCATACGAACGGCATATTTTATAACATTTTCTATCTTACAATGGCTATTAAGATGCAGTATCGCTTAATAGCATCAATTTATCTGGATAATATCAATAATAACTTCTTATATTCCCTTATAGAGGAGACGGTAGTGAGGAACAACAACGCGACTTGATCTATCCTGCATCAATTACAGCCCATAGGCCACTTAGCGTGCAGACGTTGCCTTCCTTTCATGTAGAGTACTGTCGATAGAATACTTAAATGTGACGTTACAATATATTGAAAGAAATGTTTTTTCCTGTTTCTTTGAACCCAGTTCAAAATACCATGAGGTAACATCAAGTTTAGTATCTGTAGATCTAAATGTAGACATTTTGCTCACGTCAACTGATGGTTTAGTTATTGAGGTGTAAACTGAAGGACGTAGCGATAACACTTTGTACTTGCAAGCTTTTATCGTTTGACACTCCTCAGGGTACGAAATTTTACTCTGACGAGTGTCAATCGAATAAAGCGTTAAATAAAAAATGTTTTCGTTACTTCATGCAGTTTTATTGTCTTGTACCTTCAACGTAATGAGGTGTGTAAGTACGAAAATGGTTTCCTCGGAAAAGAAGTTTTGTAATGTTGTCACTTGCGTACTCTACTGAGAGAGAACTCCCTGACAAATTCTAGAAGAGTATCTATACTTTAAAGAACATATCCGATACAACTGTTTACAGATAACATTACTTACCAATGAAATAATGATAATATACTACTAATTATGATCTAGTATGTATCAACATCAACACAAAACAAGATCTGAATCTTTTGCTTTCATTAAAAAAATCTTATCATGTATGAATAGCACTAAGATCGGGGAAGAAAACGGAAACAAACCCCCGATGGTTTCGAAATGCCAGACGAACGTATCCCTTAACTCTTGCGCATTTACTGATTCCCAATTACTTTCAGGAGTTTGAAGAACCAAGATAAAATTCCTAGACAGTTCAAGGATATCAAGAGTTTCCAGGAGTCTCATTTCATATAAAATCACGCGATTTTCTACGCATACGTGGGTGCTGATTCCCAATTGCTGTCAGGGAAACGGTCAAATTTCCGTCAAGATATTCAGAAATGCCTAGAAAAACAAGCAAGTATACACTCATCGTTTTGAAAGAAAGTTAATTCACCGTTTTGGCTTTAAGGTGTTATAGGTGGTCACTCTTATGTCCCAAAGTAGCTTCAAATTTGTTAATGAAAACGTTGCCAGCTAGTTGGCAATAAGAAATCTAAATCTGCTTCACTGTTTTTCGTTTCCCCCGGATATGTTAATACGTATCATTCACAGATAGCTGGACATGATCGAAATTTTAATACAAATGAATTACTTCTTGTAAAAATTATCCCTGTCTTATTATGACTATAAATTGAATTCCCTGACGTTCTCAGGTTTGCACTAAGAAACGTAATTCCCTAAACATGACGGTAATTTCCTGGTTTTTCTAAGTTTTGAGTGACCACAATAACCCTCTCACTTCTAGGTTCCTGACTGACGAAGGTAAAATAAGCAAAATTCCTGTTCTTCATTGACGAAATTAAAATTTCCTAATGTTTAAGTCTTTAATGACTTTAAGTGCACGTAGCGCTATGTTTTAAATGTCAAGAGAAAAATCATAGAAGGAAAGTCTAACGAAAATCTTGTTTCACCGGTATCACTCTTTACTTACTGAAACTACTAAAGGCCATGTAAATTTTCTTCATTAGCACGTGTGTCCGGTCCGTATTATCGAGCGTAGGTACAGAGCATGTTGTAGCCAAGCCCATTTTGTGATCATACTCCCCCATACACAGTTTTGTTATCTTCCATTCCTTTCTAGATGTGCTATAAAAACTGTTGGGCGATATCCAAAGACGGACTATAGCTTTCGCTTAGAGGCTATACCCACCAGGGAACCTTAATTTTGTCATGTCGAAAGCGACGCGAGTTCGAACTACATAATTCCCTTCGTGGTTTGATGACGACTTTCGCAGACACTGTATCTTCCCCTTTCTAAATCATTTCGGCCAGGGTATGTTACAATTCTCTAAAGACACTGTCCAAAGCTATGTCCTGTTTGAACTACTATTCAGTTGTTCAGTTAAAGTTGGAAACGAAACAACGGGAAGTTTTGAAAAACCTTGAAACATATTAAACTTTGTACAAATTGCCCTCATGAACAAAATCGAACGAGCTTTATGTAGCTATTGACTGCTCTCCAACAGGAATAAAGGTTTAACTCGAATCCTGACTCGTAAAAATCAGGCGTGGGTTAGCGACACACTGTTGTGACCATCCGTATGGCAGCAATAAGGTCATTGAAAACCCAAAGTCCCAATATCGAGAGTCCGCAACCCTAAGGGGGGGGGGGGGGATACGACATGGTATGTGAAACAAAGGGTTTTGCGGCACGCGACGTGAACCGTAGGGGCTAACGTTTATAAGATGTACAATTTTAAAAGAGATATTACCAGGCAAGCGTAGACCCAAAGAATGCAACTTGAAAAGTCACCTTTACAAGGTTGCCGACTAATTTACTTAATTAAAGTTACTCTCCGTCGAAGAGAACCGTGGGCTAACTATGTAAATAACAGTACAAGTAGTTACGTGAAGCAGATCTTTGTCTTAAAGTCTACTAGTGTGACACGCACCCGCTCGAACGGTGCCACTGGCAGCGAATTTCAATAACATACAGAAAATAACGGATACCACTATCTATCTCATGTGGCTGTTTGAAATGTCTTACAACAAACAATGAATATGTAAAATAAATCTGTGGAATTTTGAGATGAAGTTGAGGCTACTCAATTCCATAATATTATAATGAGTAGGGGCTAGTGAGCGACCATGTACAATCAAGATACTGTATGATCTAATCGCAGCATGGTTAAGGTACTATTAAACTAATGTGAGAATAATAAATATTATAACTGAACTAATATCAACAGTATATAAGTGTCAGATAGCGAGTAATCAAAGATAAAAATATGTCAGGGATTCTTGTGGCATCACCTAAAATTCATTAAAGCTATGTACAAAAATGATTTTATGACTCTGTGTTAACATCCCTAATGGCTTAACTATTTCCGTCACGTCCTGGAATGGAAAAGACAATTTTTACAAGCAGACCTCTGTACTGTCTACATCTGGACGGCGTTGAGGTTATCAACAGTAATAACAGGTCCCCCGATTCTTACATAGCCAAAACCTAATTTGCCCTTGCTATAAGAACACAACAGCGATAATACCCACTTAAGCAAGAGGAGAAGAAGTGTCTTCTCGCTGATTCACTTACAAGCTTCCACTTCAACTTTCACTTCAGATTCCGTAGGGGGGATCCTATGTATGTGTGGTAAGGCGCTTACTTTCTCGTTTGGCAACGCCTGTTGTATTATGAACTCAAAATGCCTTGGAATTTTGTGAAGTATACTCTATCCTTTACCAATTTCTCAGGGCGCTCTCGGGTTCACCACTTCGTCTACTTTTGGACTTGGCGACTCTCGGGAAGGGGATTCGGATTGGGGTAAGGACATATGTGACAGAGAGGCCACATATGTCAATTACAAACCTGTGTAAGTAGCATATTGTTTGCAGACACAGATGGCGCACGCGGAGTTAGAATGATCAGCATCATCGATCCTTAATCAAACAAATCGCTTACAACTTTCCAGCATACACTTTCTTTGAAGATAAATTCGGTAAAAACAAGAAAAGAAAGGTAATCTTCGAAGAGACGTAATACGGCTGCCGTATATCATCTGATTGCTACCAGAGTCAAAAACTATCCAATAACTTACACGTTGGGTTAAATAGCAATCCAGTGGTAGTGGCCATTCATTATTTACGAAAATCATATCACATCTACTACTTATTGTTTGCTACATAACGTAAAGACACATCCAAAACTTCAAAAGTAGATCAGAAAATACCCGTCATGGGTGGGTAGTGCGCTACTAACGAATGACAACAGCAGAAACAAACTTATATCTGAATAAAGCACAACGAAGCAAACGAAGGCTTTGTTTCAACGAGAGTAATGAATGACTGTATCTAACGAGTACGTACTATCTTAAAGATAAACACTGTGATATCAACTTCGATATCGACATAGACGATAACATTAAGAGTAAATAGTAACAACTTCATGCCCCCCTCCACGAATCATAATGACTCTTTGAAGATCCTCCGTCAGGACTTCGATGAACTCCATATCTGTTATATGAGTTAAGGGCAATAAAGAAATATTTAAAGATATTAGGGAGATAAAATTCTAAAAAACTAACAAAGTGGTGAAGATGCCTCAATGAAGTTATGTTTAATGCGGAGGGAAAGTGTGACGTCACTATTTTGAAAATGTTTTAATAATGGAAAAAATGCTCAGTTTTCACGTTGCCCTATTAGAAAGAATTTCAATGGCCAAAATTGAGAGGGTTCCCTTTTCCAACACCGAGATATTACCTTTCAAAGCTTTAAATCTCTCTAACAAAACGTTATTATTTGATGCTGGATCCTAACATAAGGAACCAAGGAATATTACTTGAGTTTTCATCAGAGATTTTTGAAATTCAAACGCCTCTAGTTTAAGCACTATATACGTTATAGGTCTGGTATTTTGAGAAACAGCCTATTCTAGGGTTGCCTATAGATGTCTGGAGTCAGATCATACAATTTCCAAAACTTTCTATTTTTGATGTCATCACATTACCTCTGCATATAAATACATGAATTTCTTTTTACAAGCAAATGATTATGGGCAACTAAACACAAAGTAGGAGAATTTAAAGCAACTGCAGAACGTAGGTTTTTTCCCAGTATGAATTTTAAAATTTTGATCATGCACCTACAATAATTTCTCCATCTGAAATAAGTGCATCGTGGTGGGCCAGAACATAACTAACACGCTTGTACAGATTGGCCAGCTATTATTGAACCAACGATATATTATTCATATAGATTTTTCCGAAAAGGTACTTCTAAATAACTGGTTCCTCTATGGTCTTCACTGGCCATCAATCTAACATAAAATGTAAGCAATCGGTTAAGCAACTTAAGTACTGTGTTTAGCGTAAAACTTACGCAACTGGAGGTATGATCCAGGGGCAGAGTTGCTTATGAAGGATCCAAGGCTAAGTTACCGTTTAAAATTACGGCAAATAACATGCATCATTTGTAGTCACAAACCTTCAAACAAACAGTCTGTTTTCCTCTATGAAAACTTTCTTGGCTATCCACAAAATGCACATGAGCACGCATAAGCAGAAAAGACAATGTTGATCATCGTTTATAAACATTAACTTTCATTTCTTTGCCGACTCCATAACCTTGCCTGCTTCCTTTGATGTACCGGGAAATGATAACACACAGAATGGAACCAATTTCAATACTCGGGCATTCCACAAGAGGCTTCCCCCAGTCACTGACTGCTTAAAATAATGATAAATTAACCAGTAACGAATGCTAATGTAAAAGGATACAGTGCTCTTCATCGTACGAACTCTTGGGAGGTGTTGGTAAATTTACCATGATGAGTTTCGAATCCTTTGATTTTTCACGGATTATTTCATTGAGTTTCACTGCTGTGTTCATCCGTCGTAGATTGGAACTCGTCCTGTAGTGAAATAAATCAACAATTGTTTA
>JAAAKL020002995.1:0-24304 GCA_010016065.2 Carybdea cf. marsupialis auct. non (Linnaeus, 1758)
GAGAAACAGCCTATTCTACGGTTGCCTTTAGATATCTGGAGTCAAATCTTACTACTTCCAAAACTTTTGATTTGTGACGTCATCACTTTCCCTCCGCATACGAAACACAGCTGTCAGTGAACATATTGAAATTTGCAAAGTACAAAACGACATTAAAGGGTGCTTCAAAATATATTTGAAATACAGAATCGAATGGGTACAGATCAAATGGATCCCAGCCAAGACTAGAACAGATCTGCCCTGCGTTGGCACAAGCACCTGTGGATTCGAACCCTTTTGGAACTCCGTACTCACTGGAAACCCCTTATGAAAGTGGAAAAGTCTGAATCCTATGATTTCTTGTTAACACTGTCTACCGGACCCAAAAGGGTGTGAACCCAGAGTGAGGCGATGAAGATGGTCACTACGAGGTAACTTTGACGTTATCTCTATTCAAGATCTATCCTACAAGTTGGAAATAAACAATATTGTTCTTATTTTAATATATTTCCTCCAAATACAGCTCCTTTTCCAATATCAAGCATCAATACTTTGGGGTAACCCAAATAGCACGTAGAGTTCCATGTACATCCAGAGTCTTCGTCAATGTGCAAAACCAGGTCCACTGCCTCTCCGTTGACTGCATCGATTACCAAATTATCGATAACGTTATATACAACACATATTTTCCAAAACAATGTTGTGAACTGTATCGTAAAATGCCCTTCTACCTATATTTAATAGCCTACATTGCAGGTCATCGCTCTGACAATTGATATTTTGAGTATAATATATTTTGACACAGTGAGGTGAGAACGTATAATATGGTTCATAAATGACACGGCTATTAAAGGCAGATAGTTTAAAGTGGCCTCAGATACCCTCATTTCCTGCTTTTAAAAGATGACTCCTTTCCTTATCAACTGATTCTATTGAACGATGAGACCATGAATGGAGACAGAGTCAAGCAGGCATTCAGAAAAACTCCATACAATGGGAAGGCGGCAAAAGCCTCCTCCGCGCACTTACGCTATGTTTAAAACAGCACATCCTTGACGTCAGCCAACTTTCTATAGATAATAAACAATAACACGCACCTGGGTTATCCCTCAAGGGATAAAGGCTCTTTATAAGGCAATTCAATACATTTTTAAAGAAGTATCAAGTATAGTATTTTGTCAACAATGTGGCGTCTGATTCGGTCGTTCTTTAAATGACCCTCCTCAAATTTCTCTAAGTTCCCCTTGTGTGCTGCTTTGATACGCTGCAGCACTCTGCGAGTAAATTGTATCTTCACTTCTCTAACTGTCATGGGCCACGCATTGTAAACACACCGTGATTCCTTCAATTTATCAATTTAATCCTTAAACGAGAGTTTCCGTTATGATAAATAAAAAACCCGTTTGCAATCAAAACAGCACAAGCTACGGGTAACAAAGGCCTACAAACTCGATAAAGCTGCTCGTCCCTTACATGATACGATACACGAAACTGGTTAAAGAAAGGTAATGCAAATAGTTTAGTCGCTGCTCACTATACTAACTCGGCTAATCATGAGAACACAGGTATGTTTAATTATCTACAATGACCGGTCTTGAATCTTCATCTGCCTCCATTTGTAGAGCCTAAAAATTAAATTTACAGGACCCACTATTGGAATGAAACTGAAGCTGATACAAACTGTGCTCTGACTGTGTTTTCATAGCAATATATAGAAATGAGGACTTGAAGTAACAAGTATTGAGAAGATATAATACAGAATATATAGGTGTGGAACAGACAAGAGGTGTTCGAACTGTAGCTCTATAACGTTTGTTTATGATACAGAACATCAAGATAGAACGGGAAAACGAAACCATTTTTGCCCTTCAAAACCTTTTTCGTCTAGCACCCCTCCGAGCACGAAGCATCAAAGTGACATAAGTGACGGATAAGTTGCATTCTATCCATTTTCTGTTCCATTCTGACGACCTGTGCCATGGGCAAAGCTGGCGCCTAGGGTATCGCAAGATATTCACGGATACCTGTTTTGGGGGCAGCAAAAATGTTTTTCTGACTCTATTAATTAAATGCAATGGTAGGTTTTAGATCTACTATTGGCCGATTGTGATTTGCCGCTATTGAGAAATTTTCCTGTTTCTTCTGTCGAGGAGCAGGAGGCGGTGCATGTCGGTATATTCTTTTCAAGGGGTTAGTAATTACTCACTGTTCTTTAGGAAACCTGACCTGTTGATAATGAATGCCTTCTACCACCAACTAATCCGTTTAAGACGAGAGCTATTGATATTGGATGCTCGTTTCTTTTAAACGTAACTCTGTACAGTAGTGATATACAAGCTCTTGCCAAGGTATTCAAGAGCATTCTGAATACGCTTTCTTTGTTTTTCTTAGCTTACTGATGTCACCAGCATCTAAATTTGGCGCTTTAAACTGACATTGTCGAGGCTGTAGGTGTATATTACTACTCAATTTAGGATAGCAACCTCTCTTTGCCTTCTGATCAGCGGCGGTGTTCGAGGGTGCGGCGCCCTGGCCCTGCTAAAGATCTGGCATGGCATGACATCGTAATGTGGCGAGTCTGGAGGCACTGTGTTGCCTCCAGCGTGTATGGTTCGCAATTACTTACTTACTTACGAGCTTAATATTGGCAGATACATATATACTAGTTTCTTATTATTGAAGCATGGGGCCCACTGGAAGAGCCCGGTCGACTTCTCCCTAAAATAGCCATTGCTTATGATTTGGTCAAAAGAGGATCATCATACGGCCAATCATTCTGTTCTAAGCTGGTAAGGCCTACTATAATTTATAAAGAACCTATCAGATCTGACGGGGTTCCGGACCAATCCTTGGAGTTCTACAATTCTCAGACCTTGATACAATTGCCGCAACGATAAGTACTGGACAAATATCATCTGCAAAAGTGATCCTTAACCTCCGGAGCCCTTCGAGGAAAGGCAAATACTAACATCGAAATCAACCGGTTGTCCAGTCAGGGATTTCAATAGGTATTCATATGTTTTCGCATCAGGCATCTTATTCCTTGGTATTCCATTCAACTATCATTTGCTTATGCTCGAACTCCCCGCAGCCTTTGACAAGGTTGTATCGTATCATCTTATCAACAATGGAATTGGTGCGATGGCAAATGCAATGGTGCAATGGCAAATGCAATGGTGCAATGGCAAATGCAATGGTGCAATGGCAAATGCAATGGTGCGATGCTTTGGTATCATGGCATTGGGACAATAACTTTGGTGCCATGGCATTAGTGTGTGGCTTTGGTGCAATGGCTTTGGTGCAATGGCTTTGGTACAATGGCTTTGGCACAATAGCTTTGGCGCAATGACGGGCCGTTTATCTACACAGGCATATTAACAAAACTGACTGTAATACGAAATTAATAGCTCTAAGAAGGGAAAAATAATTAACATGAATTTAAATATCGTGCGAAAAGCGTACTGATTGAATTTGAACCATGGATATTACTTCTTTGATGCATACGTACCTTAATTATCCGATCACCAACCTGCACACCAGCCTTCGCAGCACTGCCATCTACGAAGGAGAAGTTTTAGTGAATTAACTCTTAAATGCATATCACAATATGTACAGTTTTAACATATACAGTGAAACGGAAGTGCAGTGAAACCTACCATTAACCTTTTCTTACGTTGCGGGATAATGTTTCTCTTGATGCACTACTGCCTCCTTTGCCACACAGACTCCCATTTACCATCATGCGCTTGCTGATGTTTGATTCATAAACAATACCGTATCTATTTCCTTATTCAATGACGTAGGCTTTTATCGGGATATTATTCATTATAATACCAAATAAATCTTTTTATCTCCTGAAGGAATACTTATATCGATACTTCATTGTTTACATCAGCCCAGTACAACCGCAAGGAACGTAAGGGTGTACGAAGTACTTGTGACGGTGTACAACGTATGTGTCACAGTGTACATAGTAATTCTATCTAACAAGATTAGCTCCCCAGCAAAAATAAAAATAAATCAACTCTTTTTATCAGAGTTTTTGCAAATCACGCTCTTCTAGTCACCTTTGCTTTTGGTAGGACATACTCAGCATGATTCTGAACAGCAAGGAAATGGATCGAAAAAGTAACTCAACAAGCTTGTTGATGTCCGGTGAAATTATGGAAGCTGTACCCCTGACGTAAGTATATTCCTAGTTAAGACGATAGGCCTTTGCCCCCGGTCCTAAACGGGAATCATAATAAAATCCATTGAATTAGAGGCTTCTGAAGAAGGTAATAGTAGTAATATATGTTTAATAGCTATATATAACTAAAATATACGCCTTAGTATCTATAACATGTAAACGAATACAGATTCTGCGAGTATTATCCCTGAAAGAACGGTTTACTAACATGTTTAAATGTTCTCAGTAATCCCGTTTTCCAGGTTTTTAAGGTGAGTAGTCAAGCTGCAATTACTGAACTACGTACTTAACGCAGAGATATATTGATTCGGTTCATATAGAGAGAGAACTCATCAATATATATATATATATATATGTGTGTCTGTAAATTGAAACTTGTACAATACTCGTCTGTTGCATAGGTTTGCAACCACCACACAAAGCTATGGCTGCCAGATTCACACTGGTTAACCAATTAAGAGTTATCTGCCTCGCTGCAAAAGCCTTTATCTGCATTGCTAGAATGATTATGCTTCTCGGCGCAAAAAGCGCTGGTAATACCGCCCAATATTGTACTTTAGGTGCAAGATCAAGAATACAAGTTTCTCCTTTATAGCACAAAACATCTCACAAAACACAATGAAATTCAATCACTTTGGTTAAAATATCGCTGAATCGGCGGTCTATCGTTCAATCTGGCAGTATAGGCCATCAAACAAAGCCGCAATAAGTTCACCAAAAACAGCATTGATGCAATCTCTGTAATAAGATGTTTCACATTTACCTCTAAGCGTGGATCACTGGCTGCCATGATACGAAATGAACAATTTACGTACAAAACACTTATTTCTACTTCAATTTGGATCAGTTAGTCTACAAAAATGTTCCTTAGTCTTAAGCACCCTCGCTTGAGATTATTATCAAGCACTACGTGATACAACTACTTCAGAAAGTGCGTCTCCAGTAATAACAATCCGTGCTAGCACCCCAAGACTATTTTCCATTTGCAGCTATTGCAAGGTATCAAGAGTTTCGCTCATCCTGGCATCTGAGAGTTATCCTACCTCTTACCTCAAATATGGAATGATATTTATACAGACATATGCTCTACCAGGTAGACAAGCCAACAAATTTTATCACAAATACTCTTTCGATCATAGCTTTGATTAGATTCTTCAGGAATAGAGCTTTCGTCCCACAGTTTACAACTCTCGTTCAGGTCTGGAAATCGACAGCCGTAGTTACACACGATTTCAAGCAAACTTATGACTTACTATAGAAACCCTAAGAGACTGCGGCAACTGCTTGCTGACGATGTCTTAGCTACAAATACCTGGTAAGCAATGAGCAATGGCTACTTACTGTCACGAACTGACTGGACATACACTGGGTTGTCTCCACTGACCGTGAGGCCGTAACCATTTTCGTCTTTCTGCACTATAACACATCGCTGTATTAGGCTCCCTGTAAAAACACATCAGTAAATGAGATCAAAAATTGCCCTAAGATGATTACTCGGGCTCGCAATTTAAAGCTGTAAATCCTCAAAGAATATCCTACAATGCTAACTAGACTTCACCATAAATAAACATGTAGTCGAACTATGGGGTCTACTTTTTTACAGTAATAGGAGGGTAAAATGGCTTTTGTACCTTGGCAAGGAAACCTTGGTTTTACAATTGCTACTACAGATCCCCTGGGAAATTTGCAGTCACATACTTTCGAAAACTATGCAAAATAAGCAAATCAATTCTTGCACAAACTGGTCAAACACTTGCCTGAGTTCACTGCGTTGCAACAACTATAATTCAAATCCGTCTTAAATACACGGACAGGGAACTTACCGAGTTAATTCCATTCTCAACTGCTGGCATTTTGTTTATCTTATGAATCTCTAATTAAGTGCTCTTAATCCTGTTCTATGGTGTTCCACATAGTGTGAATAACATTTTCTAACACACGTCAAAGGCAATAATTCCCAGCTCATTAACCATTCACCATTTCAACTATAATATGCTCTTAGGACTTTAACATATGGCTTCAAGAATTCAGAATAAATTGGAGTTTAAAGAAGGTTAACGCTAGAAGAAGGTACCGAGTTCATCGTTATTCCTCGACGATCCCTGACTGCCACTTGTTTTCACATCAAAACAATCGCAAGACTGCCTAGAAGTTAAGCTTAACATTTCCCAATATCTTGTAAACAGGTTGGAATTTTTTTCAGTTAGTAGTACCCAAGAATGAAATCCGAGGTGCAAAATAAAGAAAATGCAGGAGGAGCACTGGAGGCTATTGTTGCTGATCAATTTCCTTTGCACTTGCGGCGAAAAGACACATTGAAACGAGGCTTGCGGGTGATTTATAAGCAGACTGCTACGGAATTAGTTGCTAAAACCATTACCCCACTTCATTATACCCTTTGTTCGACTCACTACAATCCAGGTTTGATACCAAATCTTTGCAAGGGGTGAATGTGACTACCTTTAGTTGGTGAAACACACCGCCGCGTCAATTCATACAAGATGCAAACCGCTTTCAGCTTGACATTTGGTTTCATAATGTATTCGAAATTTGCATATTCTAACAAATCTTCCTAACAAAACTTCCAAGGATGCGGGCCCCTCTGTACTTTCCACCTCTCCCATATCCTGTGACGGAGGATACCTGCTCTTCCCTTGAAATCGAAGTCGAATGACCAAAACAGTTGATACTCACCAAGATGAAAGCTTATCAAAAGCTTTCCACTTAATTTGGACCCTTATGACGCTCGTCTGGTATCTTTCTAAACTCCATACGCTAGTGGAGATAAAACTTGAGAAAGCTAGAGGTTTGGCGATTTGCAGTTACCTCTGAACTGCCTTTGCACCTTGGTCCAGCCTGACGACAGGTAATAGCACCTAGTCGAGGTATAATGGCTTACAAAGGACTGACCGGCACAAGAGGATAGTCTCTGCAAATCGAGATTACAGACTAGTGACCGCAGAAATGATTGGGCCCTGCGTGTGTCCGACAAATAGCTCGTTTATTCGAAAAGGGACCAAAGTGAACATGGTGTAGATGAGATGATGACAAGAGATGTGGCTACTTAATTCAAGAACATTCTGCGAACGATACCTTATCATAAATAAGGCAAGCGTAGCATTATAGGCCTCATCAATAACTTGACGGCATTTAATTCCGTTAACAAAGAAACGAGCATCAAATGTTTGAACAAAACCTTTTACTAAAGCAATACATACAAATACAAAAGACCTTGAGCTGCGACTTCAAAATCAATAAGGGTGTGCACCAGGGCTATACACTATCCTAATTTAACATAGCATCTATATGGAACATATATTTGGAAAGTAAACGCATTCGAGCTGGAGAAATTAACATCACCAATTTTCGATATCCTCGGAGAAAAACCTCATGTTAAAGAAGACAACTGACAAGATGAATTACATCGGCATACATTGGGGAATAAAGATCAGTAACAAGAGAAAGTTGAGGAAGTGTTGCCAGTGTTCAGGAAAGAACACGAAGCATGCAAAATCTTCATCAATGACACCCAGATCAAAGGTTTAAAATGGCCATATGCTTACTGTTAATGAAAAGGATAACGATGAAGTTATCAGACTGATATCTTTTACAAAATCAAATTGCAACAAAATGAGAAAAAAAAATGCCAACTGAAATATATTCTACGAGGCAAGTGAAAAACTTAAAACTTTGTTTTGTTACGATTGGCTAACTCTGTTTTATAACTCTGGGTCATGAAGTATTGATAACGCAAGTCACGTGCGCATTGAAGCCTTGGAAATGCGAATCCATTGTAGTATGCCACAAATACCGTGGATAGAGTGAATAATAAACACAATAGTACTACAGAGAGCGAACTACAAAGAGCAAAATAAACAGAGGAGAAAAATAAACTCTTTAGGCACATGTTTGGTCACGAGCACTATTACAGACAACATTTCAGGTTGGGAGTCAGAAGGGCCGGATTAAAACGAATGAGTGAAATCAAAAGCAGGACAAGTACTGCTGTCAGCCTCTACAAGCAGCGCAAGAAGAGAACAAGATAGCTTTCTGAATCCTCCGCCCCATGAGCTATGGACAGCAAAAGAGTATGAAGATGACTATTTGTCTGCATCGCCATTGTTAAAATTTGATACCACGACTCAAAGATCTGTTGGAGTCTGGTCAAGTTCACCACTCGAAAATGTCCTATGGAGCTTCTGTTTCTGAATGGCGCCTTCAACAATAGCTGCATAATGGACTAAACCTACCAACCACCCTTAAAATACCAACCCATCCTTTAAAAAACCAACATTTATGTAAATGTTCCCCATTGCCTCTTGAACGAACTAGAAAATACACGTTGCCTCTCTCGACTACTATGGCATTGCGGCATATTTCAAATCTTGTCTTTGGCAGACACTTTATGTGCATTCTCTGTATCTACCCCTTTCAGTTCTTGGCTTTCGACTACGCATGACTAATGGGTCATCTTCTGGCAAATTTCTACGTACATTTTTCGTGTAAATCATCTTTCACCTATTCTTGCAAAAATTGACTCCACTCGGATTCATGACTGCGCCATTTGCTAGTATAGTACTTGGTAGAGCATTATAATTAAAAATGCGCCGTTTCATAAATCTCAATCCACTCTCGGTAGTAGATGCTGCTAATTTGATTCGTGATAAAACATGGCGTATAAGTCGATAAATTGGCAAACCCACAAGCTACGTATATTACTTTTTGAATTTTTTCAACTGGTTTACCAACTATTAGGCTAGTAAAAAGTATTGCTCAGTCTTAGCATTTACTAAAGCCAGCTCAAAATATTACAATGTTCTGTTGTATATATCGATGACATCTTTATGTCAACTGATGTTTTAAAGATCTACAACTTTGCCTTCCTTGCGCAAATGTACTCGTATTCAGTTGTTGCATTTCAAACCACGACTTCTTCAATGTACCCCTGCGGAAGCCATCTACTTGATTGCGTGCAAATATATATCAATTTCAAGCTTGCATAACTGATCAGCACTTCATGTTCTGCGCAATACAAGGCAAAATCCATATAGATGTTGATTTCCATACAGATGCTGATTACCCGTGCAAAACGTACGTGATAAATACAGAAACTCTCAGGCAATGCCCTCTCTCAATAATCATGATTGCTTAAGAAGACAAGCTGCACACCACAGCGATTTTAAGTAGACTACCTGAGCGCCTGTTGGCGGAAGCTTTGTCATGCACAATGCATCTAGTCTGCTGTAGACCTAATCCCAAGAGGATCGCACTTGTTCGTGACACAGGGAAAAGTGTCCGTTGATATCTACGATGTTACCATCGAATGAGAGAGAACTAATTGCTCGCAAACTGGCGCCAGATGATAAGATTTTGTACAACAAACCTGAATATCTATAATGGCCCAAAATCCTAAGGCGAATCTTCTCTCCTGTTTGGCTCCAATACTAATGACATGTCATTTGGGCCTGTGTTTTTAACATCTAAACGTTCAGCCGATGAACTCCCCAAAATGGCACCTTCACTCCGTAACCTGGGGCGAAAGAGGGGCTTAGCTTTCGACTAATGAAATGTACTTTCCTCTAAACGCTCTTTATAACAACAGCAAAAAGAAATACCGAAGTCAAACGCGCTACCAGTGACCTCTAAAGTAGTGGCTAAGTCTGTAATTGATGCTGTTATGTCCAAACAGACTAAACTTTCCTGGCTCCTTAGATACAGAAAAGAGTGTGGGTGCAGTAATCCTGATATTGTAGTAACTAGGATCCTGACAAGTTTAGGAAAACCAAAAGAATTCCGCCAATTTAAAGGATTGTGTGGTGTGTCAGTGCCGGAAAATAGCCGCAATAGTTCTTTACAGACAGATTCTGACGCATCGTGCTTAATTGAGGGAGTGTTGGAATTGAACTCGCAAGTCAGATCGCGAAGCCTGCATCAACTAACGCACGAGGGCCCACAGCTGTTCTCATTAGACGGCGAGACAATGCCTCGTCTAAAAAGTTGAATCAAACAAGAAATACGAATAAAAAAGTAAGTACACAGTTCATCGAGAACCAATGTCTATTAAAAAAAATTATTTTCAACTTTTCATTTCCCAAGGGTCCTTTACACATATTACTACATCAAAGAGAGAGATTACAAACATTGTGGTACAATAAACAAAAAGCCAAAAATTGCAAGTTTTGCAAAGAATGAAGCAAATTCTAGTAGGCACAAAATAACGAAGAAAATTCTTGCAGAATACATACCCTCTGGATCTTTGTGCGGTCTCCTTACACTCATCTTCTACCAACTTTTAAAGCCACAGTTCATGTCGAAGCTGGAATATCAGACATGAAACAAGTAAACATTATATTAAAGGTGAGTGCGATATTGGCGCATAGATAGCAGGGGAAAGGTGTACACATTTGACAACAATATTTTCAGGCAATCATGTTCACTCACAGCAAATTTAAGGAATATTTCAGTAGACTTCTGGATGATTACGATGACAAAAGAGGGCAACAATGAACACAATCTCAACTAAAACGATCACGGTCACAACCGCAACCAGAATCAGAATCAAGCGACAATCCTAATTAGCTCATTGAGCAGACATAAGAGGGTGTGAAACTTAAGAGGGTTTTCTTCAATCACTGTAAAAACAAACAATATCCTTACTATATAATTCACTTCTGGTTTACGATTGATCACAGCCAGAAAACCTGATCAAGTTTACAATTTCGATTCCTCTAAGATCCCACCTACTGAATTCAACGGCATTCATAAATTACACAACTCTTTGCACTAAGCCCAAAGATTTAAAAAAATAAAAATTTTCCGTTAAATTCTGACGTTATTTCAATTTGGATCACTGATCTATCCTACTCTATAGCTACCACAAATATCAGTGCTTTCAAGATCTCTCAAAATATCTGCGATACAGAAAGGCACTCTGGCTTTTAAATCTCCAAGCAGGCAGCTGATGATTTGTTTAGGTAAATCAATGAAATGACGCAGTCCACTTAAATCCATATATTTGATTAAAATCTAAATAATTCTACAAATTTCAAATAAGAAATTATTCTTTAAAATGCGAAGAATGAATCTTTATTGATTACACAACAATTTTGTCATCAGCTCCGAAAATATAAACCTGGGATATTTTGAACATCCTATCAATTCATTCATGTAATGCTGGTCTCCCACTAATTTATCTTCCTACTACTACAAACACAAGTTCTAAGATATTTAAGTACACTTAATTTCTACTCTAACATAATATATCAACGAAGCATGAAAAGTGATTCAAGGCAAAGTTACACTGAGTGACGTACTTTCATTTAGTGTTCTGACAATTATACAGTTTACAAAAACGTAGCCTTCAAGACATGAATTTTTTGGTAGCCCCAGACCTCTATCAGTTCAATAAAGCACCGCTCCTGTTATAAAATGCAGTTAAAGTGAATGTTCATCCCTTGGGGCTAAAACCCACGAAACTAATGAAATTTTGCTATCATCAATTCCTGTTGGGTAACGGTAACTCTACATAATTAACTGCTAAGTAAAATACATGATGCAGCAATTTTATGGTCCATGTGGTCATAAAAGATGCCTGTCTCTATATAAAAGTAAATGAGTTTGTTATAAAAATAATGATGAAGGGACGTAAGCTAAACTAAAAGCAGATCGGGGATCGCTCCTTACAATACCACGCTTTACAAAAGTCTTCTTATCAAAAACAAGCTCTGACTAACACAAGGGTGCCAGCTTCTTAATCAAATGACACAACAACTATCTAGGAAGGCCAATACTTAACAATGTAGCTTAAACTAATCCATGCAAATGTCTTTGTTTGCTACTACTGCTTTCTTAAGTTGGCCTCCCTCGTGTTTGAAAGTTTCACAAACAAATCTTTTAATAATCCACAGCCGACCACTGAAGATTATCAAAGAATAAAAAAGAGATTTCTTTAGTTTCAACTATTGAAATATTTTCAAGAAGTGAGGTGACCTGAAGGTAAAGATTATCCTTAACACAAAAATAGGAAAGCATCATGTCCCCGTGCACTTAATAGGCAACCTTCACTAACAAATAACATGTTTCACTTGGGTCTACAATAGTACGCAAAGACACCTATACAATGAAGGGAAAGGTTACTCCCTCCTTATAACCTTCAATGGTAGGATCATCTTAATGCAATAGCCAACATGGAGAAGTTTATATTCTAAATAAAACAATTTTTATCTTATTAGCATTTTTGTCGGGTACATTAAGAAGGCAACACAAACGAAAAGTCTTTTTTAACTTTTAGTGCGCTGGCAGACTTTCTGTTCTTATTTTGTTATGCCAGTAAAGTGAAGGGCATACAAGCAATAAACAACTTGAGGCAAATACATGCATACATGATGAAAGTTTTCTTATTTGATTACTGTTTATCTTTTAACACAAAGTTGTATGGACTCCCTGAATACATAACCAGAAGCTTCTGATTAAAACAAAATTTATATTCCTACATTTGCTGTTTGTACATACATAATCATAGAAAAGGAAGAAAAAGAATCTAGCAATGACAAAACAAAATGAACGAGAAAAGAAAGGTACAAACCAATAAACACAGTAAACAATGTGAGAATAATGTGAAGGGAGAAGAGAAAGAAAGGAAAAAAGGAAGGAAAGAAATAAAAGAGGTCGAAAGGAAGAAATGAAGAAAGAAATAGAGAATCTGCATAAGAAGAAACTGAGAAGAAAGAAAGAAAGAAAGAAAGAAAGAGACCAAAACAAAGTGAAAAGGAAAGAGAGGAAAAAAGAGACAGAAAGAGAGAGAGAGAAAGAAAGAAACAGTGAAAGAATGAATAAAAGAAAGAAAGAAACAGAAAGAAAGAAGCAGAGAAAGAAAGAAGCAGAGAAAGAAAGAAGCAGAGAAAGAAAGAAACAGTGAAAGAAAGAAGCAGAAAAAGAAAGAAACAGTGAAAGAAAGAAGCAGAGAAAGAAAGAAACAGAGAAAGAATGAATGAATGAAAGAAAGAAACAAAGAAACAAAGAAAGAAGCAGAAAAAGAAAGAAACAGAGAAAGAAAGAAAGAATGAAAGATGGATGAAAGAAAGAAAGAAAGAAAGAAAGAAAGAAAGAAAGAAAGAGAGAGAAAGACAAAAAGAAAGAGAGAAAGAAAGAAAGACATAAAGAAAGGAAGAGAGAAAGAAAGAAGAAAGAGGGAAGAGAAAGAAAGAAAGAAAGAAAGAAAGAAGGAAAGAAGGAAAGAAAGAAGGAAAGAAAGAAAGAAAGAAAGAAGGATAGAAAGAAAGAAAGAAAGAAAGAAAGAAAGAAAGAAGGAAAGAAAGAAAGAAAGAAAGAAAGAAAGGAAGGAAGGAAGGAAGACAGAAAAAAGATTAAAATGGAAGTATTTAATATCAAGCTCCAACTTTCAAAAACATTTGAAATAGACAAACCTAAGCCATTTACATAAAGCATGGAATATAGGATCCAATTTAGAAACCTATCTACTCAGCACATTTCTAACAGAAACAGCACTTCTGTTTGAACTGTTGACACAATCAGCAGCATTTCTTGCTTCTTGTAACATAACGTAACTTGTTAAAAACAATCATATTGTAACCTAATTGAAACTATTCACACATGATACAAAAACTCACAGTAATTCTAAGAAATGGCAGACTTCAGGTGTAAATTATTGTTGGTGCAAATATTTTTCACTATTCCTGCATAGAAAATAATAAAAAAGATCACAGGAAACCTATAAATGAGAGTTGCAATTAACCTAATGTTTAGTAGAATTTTTTCAAAAGAAAAATGGGCAAAAAAATAATCATGAAACTGAGGTTTTTATGAAAAGGCACTAACATGAGGATCTCCACTTCTGCTGTCAACGTTGTTGTGGTACTGCAAGGGCAATAGATGGTAGACCATGCACAGATGTTCCTTTTGCTAGTGGTAAGCTGGATGTTGTGGATAGTTTCATATTTCTTGGTGATGCAAATTTGTCCAGGTGTGAACTGGCAACCATAACAAGGTCCCTTCAAATCCCTAGTCAGGTACACAACTCCTGTCTCAGAAGTGCCCTTCTACATGGTTCTGAGTGCTAGGCTCTACGGTGTGAGGATCAGAAACACCTTGAGCACAACGAAAGGGCCATGCTACTTTGGACGTATGGGGTGAGGTATGGAATGAGTGTTCAGACCACCGCTCTCCTGCAGAGATTGGGTCTGAGAAATCTGGACACTGTTATCTGCAGTAATCACCTTTTATGGTTGCATGTGCAGCATAGCTAGTCCTGGATTCAGCAATGTATGACATTGGTAGAGCATGGTCCTACCAGACCTGGCAGACCAAAGAAAAGCTGGTTTGTCTGCATCCGGAACTCTGGAGACTCGAGGAGGAAGCTGAACAAGATCGCATGCAGTGGAGGATGCTACTGAAGAAGGCCAGTCATACACACGTATAACATGTCACATGACTAAAAATGGATAAGTAAAGTAAGTAAGGATGAACATCTTCTGTGTATTGACAATAAAAGAAAGTACAAAGACTGGGGTTTTTTTTCGTTTTGGGGGTTGCTTTTTTTAAAGAAGTTGCTCTTACCAAGGCTTTTATGCCACTAACACTTTGAGAGCTACAAAAAAGGAAGGCATAGAATAGACAGGTTAATTAAGTGAAAAATTGAGCTAACAGAAACCTGTTACTAAGAACCTGTTACTAAGAACTGATTAGGGTTATAGTCCTTATTCTAATTCTATAGAGTGGCAGTGTGAGAAAGGAACTCATGGCGTAAGTAGAAGTTCTGCACTTAGGTACCTCAACATCGAATAGATGAAGCTTCATGGAGGAACGAGTGGTACATTGCACAGACTTTAATGGTGGAACCAAGGAAGAGAGCTCCTTGTTACACTGCCCATGGAAATATCTATAGAAAAGGGAAAGAGATGATATAGCCCTACAGTGTGCAAGAGAGTCAAGGGTCTAAGAGAGCTCAGGACCAATCAGATTCAAGACTCAACATTGGATACAATCCAGGGTGATCTACATAATATTATTTAGAGTGCCCTGATACAATCCAAACGATTCAGATGGGAGGAAGGTAAACCAGACCAGATATGGCAAGAATATGCCATACATGATTGTATTGAAGATTTGTAAAGATAGAGAATACTCTCTGGAGAGAGGAATTTTGCCCTACACAGAGGGGCAACTTTCATGTAAGATAACTTGGTAATAGTTTCATTTAGCATCTCCAAGAGAGCTCCTGGGAGAAGGAAAGCCTAAGAAGCCTCACACCAGAGCTCTCAGGAAGCTGAACATCATTCATGGTGACTGGTAGAAGAATGAATTTCTTCTAGTGATAGATGGAGAGTAGCTTTGTTTTCTGCTAATTGAAAGTAACAAGCTATTTCCTTCCCCAATCAGCAACCATGAGGAGATCGTTCTCAAGAAGGTTTGCAATCCTAACTTTATCTAACGGAAGTGGCTTGCCCAGACTTGAGTAAATAGTCGTGTCATCAGCAAATATATCTAATTCTACAAGGATCCAATCTGGCAGATCATTTATATAAAGTAGAAATAGAGCTGGACCAAGCACAAAACCCTGGGGAACACCAGCATTAACTGCCTAACTGGTGGATGCACTACCATCAACCTTGATACTGCAATGACACAGAAAAGACTGTAATATGGATAGTACTTTGCTTACTTTGTAAAGAGATATGCCTTAAGGTTAACAATAAGACAAGAGTGCCAAACCTTATAGAAGGTTAAATTCTAAAAGCCCTTTCTTTTTATCTTCCAACAAAAGGAATATGGATCATGCTCAGCATCTTCATCTCAACACCATCAGAAGTAATGAGATAGAAAAAGATGTCATGAATCAACACCCCCAGTGGAAAAGTGCTTGAAGAGAAGAGGGTAATCCAAAGCTTAGCATGCTGGAGACATCATGGACTTACTTTGACCCATTCTAGGAGTTTCTAACCATGTCAATCAAAATCCATACATTCAAAATTGTCCAAAGCTTCTATGAGTAACATAGAGAAGGTAAACAAATATGCCTCCATTTTCACCTTAAAGCAACTCATCACACAGCCTGACTGATAGCTACTCCAAAAACACCTGACAAGACATCATAATATGAGCATCAAAAGGGTTTCATATTCTAACAAAATAGATGAGTTAAGTCATGCTTGTATGTTAGCAATTGATCATTCTGTCATCATACTAGAGGCAAAATGTATGTTCCATTTTCCAGCAAGGCATACATCAATGAACATTTACTTCTACAATCCAAAGTAGTGTTAATTGATTCGCATGCACAGAAATCTAATGAACACAGGATTTAGAAGAGTGACACAAGGGAGACAGCAATCCAGCAGAACCCTGTCTGACCCAAACCATAAACACTAAAAAATCATAAGATCCTGTCACACAATCCTACAATAGAACACACCTTAAATGCTTTGAAGAGAGGTAGTGTGCCTTTAAATTAGAAGATATCCCACATTTACGTTAGAATAGGTACTTATTCTTCTGCAAGACTGATGTTGGAGAGTTCCACTTCTACTTGGAGTTTAAAAACTTCTAAAATACTTCTACATTTCTACTTGAAGTTTTAAATAGTTCTATGAGTTCATGTTCTAAGAGTTGGTGAACCTCTTTTCATTACACAAGTTCTTCTATTTGAGACTATGTTGTAGCCTCACTTCATGTGTTTGTGTCAGTCAAGGTACAGAGTATCAACAATGGTCTTCATGTAACGTATTATTTCAAAACCTTTCAAAATGTATTTTGTTTCTAAATTGTGTTTTAAACACACATTTGCATTAACTAAGCCACACCCTGCAGAAACACAAGACAGATGTTGATTCAGCACTTATTTTCACCATCACAGTGTTTCCTTATTTGAAGAATAACACTATTTTTTCTGAAATACAATCCCTGTAAAAGCTTTGTAGAGACTACAAATACCCTAGATCCCTTACCTAAATGTCATCTAACCTTCACACATGTATGCCCTGTGGTGTTTCTAGAGGCAGCAGAGACGGCTCCTCCAAAAATCTCTTAGGATGAAACTGCGCTTTGGTTTGGTATACATAGGTAAGAAAAGGTGTCTATAAACGTCAACAACCTTGGATAACAGCACGGGTAGTTTCCTATGCCTTATGAACTCATGTTATCATGAAGTTTGAGAATACCATTCATGTAACCTGCTTGCAACAATTTTAAAAGCCACTGTCATCTACCTTTTCTCTTATGCTGAATTTCTTTCCACTGTGATGCAATTGATCACTAATGCTATTTTGCAGTTGTCGTATTGATTACCTAATCTCATTCTGGCAGTAAATAGAGTGCTGTTTCATAACCCTGCCTCATGTATGTACAACAATTACTCAAGAAAAGAAGTGCACATTAAGAAGTGAATATCCAAGTCAAAAATAGCTCTACCAAAGCTAATATTCACCACTTCAGTATTTCCAGTTTACTTTCATAACTGAGAAGTTTCCCTTGCCAATGATAATGGTTGCTTTGGACAGATGTATAGAGCATCTAATAGAACCATGAGGAAGGGTGGCTGAGTAAGCTTAATACCTCACTTCCGTGAATGGATGTATAAGCCTCTACCTGGTTTTGCTTTATTTCACTACACCTGGGTTGCAAAAGCATCAATTCACATACTAATGGCACACAGGAGAAAATGGGTTATTCTTGACTATGAAAACATTTAAAATATAACAAGGGCATTTAATAAATACATGCTGCTTTACTTTACTTTACTTTAAGCACTGTAAACTATCACATTCAATGCCCTATGTACCATCATGATTGGGTATTTATCGATGATGCACAGTAAATGCATGGAATATGATATTTTCAGTGTTATTGCAAGAAACTTGTCAGAATAGAGGTACAGGAATATCTACATAACAGGTGTGTTAAACTAACACAAAACAAATAACTGATAATGGATTGTGACCTCACAAACCATACCATATCCTTACTGGTACAACTTAGTACAACTTATGAAACACAGCTAGGTCTACTGTATACATAACTTTCATAAAGGAGGTCTACAGTTATGTGATGATGTTAAATATAAATATATTTTGTTCTGGTGGAACGACAACATCAAAGAGGACCTGCGAGCTTGTGGCCTATCCCCTGATATGGCTGTCAACAAGGACGCATGGCGTGGACAGATACGAGCCACCATACAACAGTCCAACCCCCTGTAAAGGGGAACCACAGACCTTAAACTGCACGATGATGATGATGATGATGATGATGACAATGATGATGATGATGATGATGATGACGATGATAATGTGCTTTGCTGTTCTTTTTCTGCTGGGGGCACAAGGGCATGAACAACCATACACAATGAAGGATAGAAATATCAAGAATTGTTTGTCTAAAAATGAACTGGTTAACCACAACAGTTTAGTATCAATTTGTTCATAGTCTCATGGATGAAAATGCAACAATGAAAGAAGTGATTACAGACAAGTCATCAATCTTCCCAAACATTTCCAAAACACTTTTCAGAATGCATCTTCAGCTGTTACATTGTCAAATTAACTTATCTACATGCAGTTTAGAGGCTGATATCTCTTTCAAAGGATGAAACCCTTCAGGCTGTTTCTTACCAACTATCATCTCTTTTTTAATGTTTCATGCAGCTACCTTGTAGATAGCCATATGCAAGCTGCATCAGAACATCATCTCCTATTGGTGGACATCATTGCACAGTGTATCTGCCCTAACATCACTAGACATTTTATCTCATATCATAGAAGATGTGCTATTACAACAAGGTTTTTGTAGCCAGGGCTCCAATTACGGTTAAATTATTTCAGGCTAAACTTTAAAAGGCTAAACTAACCTCATCATTATCACCATCATCATCATAATAATCATTATCATAATTGCTTTGAAGTCCATTTTACATTATAAGTGTGTTGGACAGGGTTCTTCATGTACACAGGGAGATCGGTAAATAACCAACAACTTATGCTACTACCAAGAGCTACTATGTAATTACTAATGCAGAGAAGAAAAAAACTAACTACAGACCCTAAAATAAGTAAATTTAAATATCTCATACATTCACATCTTATATCAAACTGTTAATTTTGCTTAAGGAATGCAAGATAATGCTTTCTGAGACTTTTAAGTCTTTTGCCTCTAGTGCAATTTTCTTCCAAACTGATTGCATATGATGACTTGATGTGAATAGCTTTATAAATGGCAGTGGAAATGCATTTGATGACATTATGTGAAAACTTGTGGTTCCTTTCTCTATCACCATATTTTGGGGAGCACCTCTAGAAGAGTGAATTGCTTAATTGGTACTCTCTTACTGTCTATCAATAAACTCTAGGCCACTTTTTATGTATTCACTCCAATTACTGGTAAATCTACAGATTGACCATCAAGAGATTAAACTAAATGAGAGATTTCCATAACAGTTGTCTGGTGATAACAACTGCAAACTGCAGGCAATGTAAGTAAACAACAAGAAACATCAAAAGTTCTTTGTGATCTCTCAGTAATAACTAGCTTTCAAAAATGCAAGTTACCATAGACAATTATATGAAGTGAAGACAGAGATCAGTACCCATTTGCAAGCTCAATATATTACCATAGAATATCCTATACAGAGCAATCAGTTTTCTTTGAAATCATATCACCAACATCATTTGATGAGCATATTCACTAAATCTGAATGAATCCTATGCTTCAACAACACTTTCCATTATACATCATATATGATTATTGTTAAATCTTGGTAGCAAGTTTAACTCAGATTATTACATTATGGCTCGTCTGAAATGGTATATGCATGATCAGGATACAGAGCACAAGTAACAACCTCTTGAAAATTAGAGGTAATCACACAAATACAACCATAAATTTGACCAGAGAGAGAGATGTCTTTCAACAGGGCAATGAGCAAAATCTATCTGTATAACAATTTGCTTTCTTTTCTAAGACAATATAACTGAAATGGACCATTATGGTATACACCAAGAACTAGGAGCATGTTGTCAATCATCTATGCACACACACATCAAGTTTGCACAAGAAAGGTACTTTGCATGCATAAACCTTCTATGCTCAAGTTTATACTAGTTGATAATCAATGGGGCTACATATAATATTAACAGTTATCTGATGCCTTCTACTTTGAAAGCTAGAGGAAAAAGCCCCCCAAAGGCTGGCAATTTTAAGTGGGAACTGACTATCTTTTACAAGTGACTAAATTCTACAATTCCATCCTACCTGTTTCTTTCAAAAGTCGTTAAATTACAATCTTAATATTCAAAACCTGTTGGGAATTGTGAAGTAAGAAGGGAGAGGCAGAGACATTTAGTAACATAAAGAAAGAAGACCAACATTGTCTTACCAGACTGGATGGAAGGACAGGTGTAGCACCTTATCTTTCTATGAAACCAGATCTTGTACTTCAAATAGTGTGTCTATTTTGTGCCACATGTTCTATGTATATAACATTCAAAGTGCTTAACCTCTTTCAGACCAGTGAAACATATTTTGACTCACAAACAACCACTATAGACCTCCAGAATGATGTCAGGTCCTAAGGTACTCTATGCTTATTTAAGGTTTGCAATTGGGCATTACCCTACCCCCAGTGTGCAGAGCTATAGAATAGTAAAACTGCATTAATACATTATAAAAATATACTATTGAAATGTCAAAGAAATTATGTATTTTAATGAGTTATATATATTGTTTATATACATCAAAGAATGCTGGTTCTAGTTTAACATTTTGAGTCATAGATTTAAAGTGTAGTTAATGTTAGAAATGTATACTTCAGCATTAACTAACTGTGATGGGGATTACGTAAGCTATATCATATTTATCAGTGTTTAGCTCAAAAGTCAATACTGTGTACAAGAAGTACATAAGGTTACTTTATTTACAACTTTACAAATTATGAAGCAGAATACATTGATTTGTCTAAATAAGTATCTAGGAAGCATACCTTAGCGTCAATGTACCATGGTCCTTATCTACAATAGGATACTTTTGCTTCATGTTAATCTTTTAATCATTAAGTTTCTTGACTTGATATTTGTTACCCTGTTAAACGGTTAATGTGGTGATCACTAACTTTAATTGTGCTCCAAAACCATTAATGGCCACATACCATAGTGGGTGATAACAATAACAGGCAATATGTACTTGGTACTTAGCCATAGTTTCTTGACAAACCTAGTCATATTTGTCTCTGCCTAATTGTAAGGGTTAATCAGATTGCACTTTAAGAAAATATAACAACTAATAGCATGTTATTTTGACCATTCCATTGGAGGGTAAATGTTAGGCCTTACCACCTCATGCAACTACCACTTCCCTTTTAACAAAAGTATGAGGTTATTGCCTAAGGTAGTCCTACTTATCATACACGTTCTATTTTGAACTTCTTTCTTCCTAACAAGGCTTAATAAAATAAGTACTACACAATTTATTTTCACCTCCCAGATCCCTCCTCCAATATACAGTACTTAACAGCATTTTACGAGTAGTTTACACTTAACAGTCCCATTTTAAAATATTTATGAAAAATATTCAACCACTCTGCTAATTTGACCCCTCTACAATTAACCATAAACGGAGGGGAATCCTTGGCTGATGATTTTCAGAGTATAGCAAATAATGTACTTCAAATTTACCATACCATGCCATACCACACATTTGCTCCAATATAATTAGTTCTTCCAGTATCGTTTGTCAAACATAGAAAAGCATTCTTAAAAACTATTGTAAATGGCCTACACCACAAATTTCCCTATTGAACCACTGATTAAAACATGATCCCCTATGTACAAATGATGAAGACAACCAGTCAATAAAAAGGTTAACACATTATACTGTTATAGTATGAAGTTAACAGAACAAAATTCATTGAAAATAATGAACGCAATAAACCATTTAACACATAAAAGAGCAGTCTATCAAACAAAAAGGTCCAAATGTATTTTTCAATATCAGCATTGCTGTTGCTACCTTGTTCACAACTCAAAGATGGATCCTTTTCTTGATGCGGCAACAAACTTTCACATCACCCATCAATATCCTATCTCCTCTAACATTTGTTCACAATACTACTTTGAAAGTTCTATTTCTGATTGGTTGTAACTCTTCTGTGTATAGTCCAACATATCATAAATATAGCCTGATTTGACACACAAGATCACACTTGGATAATTTTGAATCTTCAAAAATTGCAGAATATTATTATGATTATAAACTTTTCTAAACTTTCTGTATGTAAGAACAGACAAGACATGGCATGAGGTAATAAGGACAGAGTTAGTGAAGAGGAACTTGAGTTCAGATATAACACAATGTAGACCATATTGGAAGACAGCCATTAGCAAACCCCATCCAACCCATGTCTGCATGAAAACAGACCTTAAACCAAGAATGATGATGATGATGATTCTTCAAGCCTAATCTGATGATTTGTCTACAATAAATTAGGAGATTCCAAACTAAAATAAAAGATAGCAGAATGCTGATAGTTGCTGAAACTACTGTAGCCATGACAAGTGTGGGTATACAAGAAAATGATTATCTGCATCTCACTACCCATCCCTTCAGTTATGTGTTTCACTATGAACAAGGTTGAGTATCCCTGACCTAGACCAAAAAATTGAACAGCTGATTGCATAGCCAAACAACAAAGATACGAATGGCAAATATACTAGCTATGTCAATCTACATAAGATATCATTTGTTCCATTATCAAGTTGATCAGAATTTCAAGGGGCCCAATGAATTTGAGAGTATTATCGTTACTTGTATACAAGAGAAACAAAAATTGATAAATGTCAAGGATGGGGCTATAAAGAAACACATCATTTCTATAAATAGATGACAGTTCAGACAAAGATGGATCTTGACCTCACTACTATATAGTTATTGTCCAAAGTCTAAAATGCATCAAACTAATGTGTGTCTCTAAAATTAACAAACCTAGCAATATCATTATGTCAACATGGGCTTCTATGGCTTTGCTTGATTGGGCCTATGATCCTCCAATGTTTCAAACACATATTTCAACATCATTAGAGTATTGCATAAAGGACAATTTCTGAAGCTTATAATATGCACCCTAGATATAAGATAAAGGATAACCCATACTACTGGTAATAAAAACAGTGGAAAGCAAATAAACATGAAGGAGAGCTAGAAGGTCGTAAGCAATTATTATCAAAACAAGCAACGACCATTGAGGAGAGATCTCAATTGAGAATGGGCATCAGTTGGAAACAAACATTCTCTCATTAAGTAAAAGGTGAAAATGATATGAAGCCAACAAAATAAACTTATCTTGGCAAATAATCCATAAAAGACAACCACAAAAACTTTTCAGGTCAGTCTAAAAGTATGTTTATACCCAGACTGAAACAATTATGAAGGTGTATTTAATATGTTATTGATTTTTGCAAACAGGCTTCCTTCTGCTTGCTTCATCATAACCCTACACCTTCAATACTGAGCCCGAGTCTGATAAAATTTTATACTGGCAGTAAAAAGTTCACTATATATATAATCATATCTAAATCAAAATCCATTTTTCTAGTATACACTCAAATTAATACTCCTATACCATTATACGATTATTGAGCAATCAACTTGGAAGAAAATTTGTCACTGTTGCCTTTTACTGTATCTTTTGTTTCTCTGTAAACAATCCAATTCTGTTGATGGGAGGGTATATATAAACTTGATGAAATGCTTGATTTCACATCCAACATTGAACTTTCAACTATCATGAAGGTATAACCCTGAATCTCATAAATCAAAATAAGTCCACCTTCTTGCAAATTGAACATCAATTGATATATACAAAACTTAATTCTGAAGCTCTGCGATCACAATGGAAATCATCTCCATAAAAATAAATTTTAAATTTAAAGGTATATATATATATATATCTATATTTGTTTAAGCTTAATGAAAAAAGCTTCTAATTAGTGGTAGGATATGAAATAAATATTTAAATAATTTGGGTTGATATTTCAAAGTCACATGTAGCTATGACAGCTTTTTATAATAAATGACATTGTCTTGCATACATTTGATTGTATAATACAAGTATATATTTATCAGTCTCTGTGTGTG
>JAAAKL020002996.1:0-20661 GCA_010016065.2 Carybdea cf. marsupialis auct. non (Linnaeus, 1758)
TAACACCCCTCCATGCAAGCAAAAAGTTTACATGATTTCGACGGTACAGAGAGTTTCACATTGCAATTTTAACATAGCCCACTTGTAAAAAACGTCTTTCCCCCCCCCCCCCCCCCCACCCCCTCCCGTTTTGTAGTCAGCATTCCTTTGAGTATCATAAATCTATTCCTTGAGATCTAATGGGTTAGCTTGACTATTTTACTTAGCAGAAGCTTAGATTCACATTATCATTCATAATTTTAACATTGACATTCAAAAAAAACATGTACCTCTATTTTATTGCATCGGCCCCAAGGACTGGTCAACCATGATTTCCTTCCATTAGCTTGCATACATTGGCCTTAATTGCTCATGTCAGTAACAATATTTCATTGTGGGATATGTCACCATTTGATTATTGCTTCAGTTCTTTTTATTCCGTGTCATCACAGTTACTCATTATTAGTAGATTACATTGTCTGATCATGTAAGGCTTGCTGCACATAGTATACATGTAAATACTTTGTATAACTGGGGTCACCAAATGTTACTATGGATTAAGGGATGATATTGTCAGATATATCTAGAGTGCCAACCCAAGGATGTTAAATGAAGGATTTTCATGTTGCAACACCTTTATACAGCTTTAGCAGAAGGACAGTGATAGATGTAAGTGAATGCATATAAACAAGTGGTCAATATTTTCTCTTTCATCTGTTAGTTACTTGGTTCATTTCAATTTTCTTTACAGATTAGATCTGAAGGCGAGCAGCCAAACAATAATGACATTTTGACATTTTCAAGCTTATTTGAGGATGAAATTACGTTGGAGAATCTTCCACATGGGCAGCTCAAGGCCATCTGCAGGATGCTTATGATGCCAGCGATTGGTACAAGCAATTATCTTCGTTTTACTATTACAATGAAGCTGCAGCAGTTGAGAGCTGATGATAAGGTAGTGATTTCTTTGTTCCTTATTCTTTTGTGCTACCAATGGGAATACGAGCAGAAGGGCTTATTTCCGTAACAGATAGCGTCATGTTGGCATACTTCCCATACCAATATGAGGCTGTAAATAAACGATTTAAGGATGAAGATTCTTTACTTGTTGTATTGCCTTTAATTGTCTGTCTACGTCTTTGTCTCTGGTGGAAATTAGACTATGTTATAAGTACTTATAGGTTACCATTTTAGTTAGATGGGCTTTTTGATGCAGTCTTCTCTGTATGGAAATAGATGCAATAGTATTACTGATGATATGGTTGAACCTGTCAGTGATTTGTTGAGATCAACTTTCGGTTTGGATATTGTAAGGTCACTGATAGCTTTACTTGATGTGCAATGTCAGTGTGATCCATGCATTTTTAAGCAGGAGCCCTGAATTGCCTCGTGGTGGATGTACCGAGAACATTGACAATCGTGTTATGGATGAATATAGTCCTATTGAAATTGACGTTTTCGATGCGGAGGAAAAGCGTGACGTCACGATTTTTTAAATGTTTTAATTACGGAAGAAATTCTCATTATTCATATAGCCCTATTAGTGAGAACGTCCATGGCCAAAATTGACAGTGATGCCCTTTCCCAACACGGAGATATCAGGTTTCAAAGTTTTAAGTCTCTCTAACAAAGCCTTGTTATTTGATGCTGGATCCTAACGTTAGGATCCAAGGGAAATTAACAGAGTTTTGATCAGAGATTTTTCAAATTCGAACGTCTCTAGGTTAAACGTTATATACATTATAGGTCTCGTATTTTGCGATAGGGTTGCCTTTAGATATCTGGAGTCAAATCGTCCTATTTCCAAAACTTTTGATTTGTGACGTCATCACTTTTCCTCCGCATACTAACACTAGAGCCTTAACATTTAGATATTAAGAATGGATTGAACGTACATATGAGGCTTTATTCGTTTACATGATGGAAACTATTCCTGATCTTCAGCTGTGACGATATCCAGTAAAAAGTGACGAATTAACATCTGTGCCAGATTTAACTGAAAAATAGTATCAAACTATCCTTCAGAGGATGAATGCCCGGTTTTCATTTAATTGATTCTGTAATACATCTTTTCTTTTATAACTCTCTTGGTAAAGATTTTATTTGAGCAATGTAAGAGATTTGACCCTCTTCATTACCACACCAGATGTGTACCTATCTCTGGCATGTACCCCGAAGTAACTGAGATGAACGAATATCTCATAAAATCCAATTGAAAACAGTGATGAAACATCGTTTGAACTAAATGACGATATTGCTACTTTTAATACCTTGGCACGTTATGATAGACATGGAAGCACTATGCCACAAATTTGGCGAAAGACTCGGACTCGAAACAGGAAATGTAAAGAAAGTAAACAGCTATTAAATGTCTAGATTAGACTTAATTTGAGTTACAAGAGTTCTAGATTGACAATTGAGAAATGTTTTTAAAATGTCGAGACGCTCGTTGAATGACTTTGATTTTATCTAATTTCATTATGGCTATACTGATAGATAAACGAGTGTTGAGTATGTATATGCAATTTACAGTGATACATATGCAATGGTGACGTATATTGCTCGTTTAATTGCAGTTAATCCGCCAAGAGGGCATTGATGCTTTGAACGAAGCAGAGCTTCAGGCAGCATGCCAGGCCCGTGGCATGCGAGCAGTAGGCGTTCCCAAAGAAAGGTTAAAGTCCCAACTAAGACAGGTATGTGAATGTTCTGCCAGTCACGTAGGCAGTTATTTTTATAAAATTATATTTAAATTTTTGAATGCTGGATGCTGAAGTGTAACAGTGTTTAATAGTAAGACTTCGGCTATTGAAGTTCAAATGCTATGTATGAATCGATTTAAGTTAACTTCTGTTCTTTGCCGGAGCATTCCTTCTCACGTTCGCTATGCATGCGACTTGCATAGATACTGCAGACTTTGACAAGTCTCCTACCTATGCCTTTTCTTACTTTATTTTGTATTAATCTTTTAAGATGGCAATTTGAGTTTTATGTTTAGGCCTATTTCAGTTTGTTTCAGATGGGAACAAAGCGAATCACTGGGCACCCTTTAAGATTTAAATGTATAATATGTTGTGTAAGGCATCGTCACTCCCATAGGCAATGTAGACTTATTGGGAGTTCCTTAAGAGAATAGTATATATGATAGCATTTTAAAGGGTTCAGCATCTTCATTAGCACAAAGGAACATTAGAAGAGCAAGTAGTTCTAGCAGTAATAATCAACAGTGAACAGTGTCTTCCAATACTCAAGTTTAAACCAATTTTTTCCAATCTTTTGGGGAACTGCACATTTCGTTGATTGAAAACTGACTTCACACATCACAGACTAAGGGTATTATCAAATGGGTGGGACACTGTAGCCTTTAGACAGGCTACGTTTTAACAATTTAACCTTGTTGAGTTTGTTGTACTCGCTCGGTTTAAAAGTTATGCTTGTGGAAAATTAGCAAAACCGCGCCATCTTGGTAGAAATTAAGGAAGAAGAACCTCTTTATTGAGTGCCAGGATCTTTTCATCAAGTGCAACCTAATAATATTCTATGTCACAATTATCCATCTCGACCAGCACTCTAGCGTGTCACAATACAGTGGCTGAAATTGGCAAGAACATAATACATGGTAACAACCTGTTAACTACGAGCCCTTGCATACAACAACGAATTTACTATGGTCGTGAGGTAAGCGGTTATCCATTTTCATGCCTAGGTATGGTTTACGTTTCAGTTCTTCATCTTCTTTTAGTGGCTGGAACTCAGCTTGGATGAACAGGTTCCTCCATCGTTACTACTTTTATCAAGAGCGATGTACGTTCCAGAGCACCTCAACAAAACAGATTCCTTGAAAGTGACGCTGTCGCAGCTTCCAGAGAGAATTGTAAGTAAAGTTTTGGATATATTATAGTTAACCAATCATTTTCTGTTGAGTTGGTGGAACTCAATTGACCCGACAGGGATCCTCAGGAGTTGCAGGTACAACAGAAAATTGCCGTTCAGAGTGTGTGAGATTTGTTGGGGGTCATTTGTTTCTGTAGCGCGGCCTATAATACCACATAAATGAAGAATGCTAAGTCCACTGCTCCATCAACCTAGATTTTTAATTAGTCGCAGCGCCAGGCTGCAAGTCAAAATGTCAAAGATTAGACTAAGCTTATCCCGAGCTTATCTGTTTCTTCTCATCACATTTATCTGCTTTGGTAGGTTTCATGATAGCTTCAGCGAAATGTCATAGTTCTTGGCATATAAGGTGGCAATGTTATAATTTGTAGTCAAGGCCCTATTTGTACAAGCATAAAGATCCCATGTAAGTTTCACCTGTGACTCTTAGCTTTCACATACATTCAACAAAATTCCATAAGGTGTTGTAGGTTAGTTGTTAGTTGTGATACAGTTAAATTGTAATGTTTTGCAGTTATCACCACTGCTTCAACTTCATTGCACATTGTACGAAGAAATGACAGAAACGTGTTTGTGTTAGGAATAGGAATTGACAAGTCCGTCTGATTGTACTAAATTACAGTACTATTGTTGTTGTAGATTGATGAATGCGAAGTAAAGATCGGTGCAACAGAAGCTGAAGAAGTTGACAGGCAAACAATGATTGATATTATCAAATATGAGGAGGCAAAGATCCGCGAAGAACGAAAGGAAGTAGAGCGAAAGGTCGAAGAAGAAAAAGAATTAGAGAAAAGGGTATGTTGCTATTGGAGACTTCGTTATCATCAATTTCATTACCATCGTTTTTATCATCATTATAATGTCATTATTATCATCATCGTTATCATCGTCATTATTATCATCATCATTATCATGGTCGTCGTGGTCATCATTGCCATTATTATTTTCATCATTTGCACTCTCTTCTTCCATCTGATTATCTGTTGCAGCATCTTGGCAGCTTATTATTGTAGTGTAGTGGGAAGGATTGATGGATTTTCAGTGACCTCAGCTCTGTGCTGTTGTCTATGTCTCTTGGTATAGGAGTCCTTGTCATTTTTTAATATTACCTCATGGTCAGGGTTATTGGGTTTTGTTTGCCCATATTTTGAGTTTTTAACGTCTTGTCGATAGTATTCTTGCTGGGGATAAGAATGAAGTAGTACTTCGCTGATCTGTGCTGTTGTTTCATATGAATATTTTATACATAGTGTGAACATATTGCAGTGCTATTTTGGTACTTGATGCTACCACTGAAGTGTAGTCATCTGTAGTCGTCGTCGCTTTGCATGCGTTATTTCTAAGTTGATCCCAAGACGGAATGTGAATGCTCACAACAGTCTCTTGTCCTCAGGAAGAAATCAAGTTGACGTGATTTTATGGAAAGTAGTGCATGCTGACTTTACAATCAGGGCTCTCCGACCTGTGCTTGTTTACTACGCCAAAGGAAGTTTTCATGTGCTATAAGTATATAAAAGTGTCTAAAAATACTATAAATATGATAATAGTCACGTAGAATAATGTTTAGGGTTGATGTACAGTGTGTATTTTGCAGTTGTACATTTGTCGTAATAAAGAACTTTATCTTCCACCTCTAATTCACATGAAATTGATTTGGCCCCGTATTTCTAACAGTCATTCTGTTGATGATATTTTTATCCTATAGCTGGAGAGAGAAGGAAAAGAGGTTATACAGGTAGATGATGTTCGATCTCTTTTTTTATTGCATTACTGTCCAGATTTTATTAATACCAGGATTTTCCGTTTTCAAGTGGTAATCCCAACTGATCGACAAAGAATGGCCTTACTACCGAGAAAAAGTTACTTTTCTGGTTGATGACGTAAATAGCCTTTAACGGGTCTCGTTTAGAGTATTCATACCTTGACGTTTATCTACGTCTTCCTTCTGTTTGATCTTTGATAGTTATGAGCTCATTATTAAATGTGAGAGTAGGAAAATTGTAAGTGGCTTAGTATATGCATGCCTTGTACTGGCCAACGATGAAATAAACCTGCAACCTGCCAATTCTACTCAAAACGTCTACTCGTTCCTAGTGAATCAGATCCTTCAGAAGACATAGGGCATATCCGGAACATTAAAGTGCACTAGTATTCATGTACAACATGGATCCGCAACGATCTGTGTAATTCTCATGGGCCTATCGTAAAGTAGAAGGTAAAAGGAGTCCCGTATATGTAAAGAAAAATAATGACCCGGAAGCGGTAGAATAAGATTCTAGTATTTCCCCTAGGCTGCTAATGATTCAGTCGCAAGCCTCATTTTACGATTGGGCTGTAGGCTTCTAGACCTCATGTCTGCTGTATGTTGTTTGTTTTCATTCATGACGCATCAGAGCATTACAGTATCCTTGCGCAACTTCATTTGCGTAGTTCAGTGCTCTCATGAATTTCTTAGGTCAATGCACCAAGGTTTATTCAGGTAAGTGGCTCCCGAATTAATGTTGGGCCTGCTCACGTAAGCTTCAGTATTCTGCAGTGTATACATACCTTAGTAGGGCAAATTCCACCTTTTCAATAGTAATTCAAAATTCTGCGTAGTAAGACAAGAGAACCTGAAAACGGTTGTCTCGCCGTTAGTTATTATCTCTTACGAGTGAAGAATTGATGCAAGGAGTTTCCGTTCTTACGTAACCATATACACACTAACCTACGTATCATAATGTTTGCTTTCTTTTGTGTTATTTTTCGTTTTCAAACTTGCGTTATGCCAGACAATATCCCTTTATTTCAGTATGCAATATCAGATCAAGAACTCAATGCTCGACTGCTGAAAATTCTCAGAGGCTCTTTAACAAGCGACGGAGATATGCTGCGAAGGATAAAAGGAGATCGGCAAGAGTACAAGGAGGTATGTATCATTAATAATCTACCATAGCTTTAGTTAGGAGAATTACAGGGAAGACAGTTTTCATTTGGCAGTAGTAATGTAGGTGAGCCACCGTGGTCTAGTGGTTAAGGAATCGGACTCAGATGCCAGAGGTTGTGGGTTCGAATCCCGCCTGGCCCGATATGGATACTATCGGTTAGTGAAGGCAACGGGAGACCATCCCTGTAAATGTGCTCTCTCCCCAGGACATTGCTCACTGAGGCTGAGCAATAGGCTATGTCAAAATTGAGTGTTACTGAGTCATATACGTAATCGTTGAAGATTTTCAACAGATCGTGCGTAAAGTGATGATGTTGTTTTACACAACTCAAGAGAGTTAGAGCGTTCTCCGTATATTCACTACGGCACCTTAATGGCCGTATGGTAAAGAGAGAATCATTTCGGGTTTGTTTACGGTTTACAATTCTCTTTTCAAAAGAATGCAGTGATTATCTTGATCTGTATGGAAATGTTTGGGAAAGTAGTATAAATGACACCCTACTATGGGACAACATGCTGGGTAATCGCCAAGTATTTACCGAAAAGGGAGAAAGATGTAACTTAAGAGCCGGGAATACATTACTTATACCAAAGCCTGTAACAACTACGTATGGGATAGAATCATTACCTGACAACATAAAAGAATCAGAAGCCCTTCCCATCTTCAAAAGAAGGATAAAAAACTTTAAATTTGATCATTGTAAGTGTCGACTCTGCAAGATTTATGTAAAAGACTTAGGTTATTTGTTAGCACTTGTTATAAAGCTGTTGTTTTTATTTGTTATGAATGTAACTAGTTTTAGATTGTTGGCCTTAATTAGCTGTAGGCCGCTATATATTAGCCAACTGTGAAGATTTCTCTATACATACAAAGATATTAGGAAGTGATTTAGAGACTCTACCTAAGCACTGTGAGGAGCAGGCTTTGAATATTTTAGGAGATTGACTAAGACTATGTGGCCAGCAGAATTATGAGGTTGCTACAAGAGGGAAGAAGGAGGACAGGACGGGGGAAATCAAGATTGGAAGATAGATAGAACCGATAACTGCAGCTGAGCAAAAAGTTTTGAGTCATAACTTGTATAATGTAAAGCCCACCTGTTTTAGGGGAAGAGTAGCTATTTCAGAGTAAAACCGTTGAATGAATTTTCAAGGGCAATGCAAAAATGAACTCCGTCGATTTTCAAAATATCAGATGTACAAGTGATGCAGAATATAGGAGGCATTTAGTAACTCTTTGCAATATTTAAGGTAGCAATCATAGGCATGACACCACGTCTTCCCATTCTTTACAATCCTTTCCCTTTTCTCCATTTACAGGATCTTCTTCAACTTGCAAAAGAGACCATTGGAGATGTAAAGGAGGCTAAAGGGGGTAGCATTCTTGGTTCACGAATTGACAAGATGATTGCCAGCATCCAAGACGATTTGGAGAAGAATTATGCAGAGGCTTTAGCCAAGAAAATTGATACCGATAAGTACGTGTGCTGTCCCGTGTGTCAGTTTCGTTTGTAAATGTGTGTAAAGTGATAACAAGGGTTTAGTGCTACTATTGAAAGTGCATATGCGACCGACAAGTGTTCCTCTCTTAGCTTCTCGTTAGTGACTATTTTCGTTGACAAGAGGTGCTAAGGGAATTCCATTATCGTAATAATCGATGCGCGTGATAAAAACTTAGCGTATTTTAATGAAGCATATTTTTGATATTGGTGCCATCATCAAAGAGGAACGTGAGAGCATATGGCGTCAGATAAAGTTTTAACATGAGAAACGTTTTTTGGCAACTGTTAAAATGATCAAAGTATTTGGCAAGCTATTAACAGCAGAATCACCTTGACGTCTTACGTTGACATTTTCGTTTCATGTAGCGAATAGTTGATAAAGGGACTCGTATTATAATTGTTAGGACCTTAGCACACAACGGGCGATGTTATTCACCCCCTGTTGTGCCATCGGGAAATTATGGGAAGGTTGCTAATGCGTACAGTGGCGACGCCAGCATAAACTAGCCGAAATAAAACGAGAGGGCCTGCATATGGAAGTGTGTTTGTTATGACAGGTACAAAAGTATTGCTCTGCTCTAACAACCTTATTGCAGGAAAGATGCCGGACTGCGCTCTCGACACATGGTTGGAATGTAGAGCAAGCAATAGAAGCCCTGTTTAATAATTAAGTGTCCTAACTCAACGTACTAGTGATTTTTGTAATGTGCAACAGAGCGATGGAGCAACCGTAGTGTTAAGATCGCCCATGTAGACGACAGTAAACCATTGTAACCCTACGTTAGGAAAAGCTAGCGTTCCATGAAGTAGTCTGGACGCTTCTCCCACACCGGACTCACACAGTCGTGATTCCTAGTCGTTACACCAGTCGTAACCAGATGGTAGGAAATGTCATCATCTCTGATTATTAAAGGCTGGGTCAGCCTTCATACTTTTGCAAGGGTAGTAGCTGTTAATCCCACTGTTCGCTAAGAAACACTGGATCGAGCATCTTCCGTCTCAAAGTGAGGCCAGTCGTTGAACACCATTTTATTCCCCATCATATAGCCTCTGGGTGCTGGTATTCGTGACCATGCTTTCTCGCTGTTGGAAACGATAGGAAGCCCTATCCAGTCGTTTTTTAGAGGTCAGTGGTTAAACCCTAAATTGTGTACATTTCATCATTGTTCTTAGCATTGCAGACAAGCTGGTCCTAGCTTGTACTCTCTTTACATATAAAACAGTGTGGATACAGAAAGCATCAGAACAACATGAAAGGTTCGAAAGTTACTGTTTTTATATATTGGACGACTGTTCTAACCGAGTCAACTTTTAGAAAGCTAGGAAACAGTTCCGGGGCAGTGACTGTACAGCTAAGGAAGTTGTAGGCCAGTGGTTCTTAATTTTTTCCTAACTTCCTCCCCAAGCTGTGACAAATTTTTTATCCCGAACATGTATAGTAGCTTTTCACTTGATACACTACATGCAATTCCCAGCCAGCTAATGGCAAGGAAATCCCTCATGTTTACTTGGTATGGTAAGACATCATGACTAATGGCAATGAATTACATTTGTAGTGATGGTGTCATAACGACACAGGAGTTATACGAAGCTCTACACAGAGAAAAAACTGGTGCAGATAAAGCTTGGAAAATATGCGAGTTATTTGACGCAGACAAGGATGGAATGTTGGACGTCGAGGAACTCCGAAAGGTATGTACCTCGTCCTTTTTCATGCTAAATCTTTGGTTGGAGAGGGTAATGCTTAGGGCAATACCCCCCCCCCCCCCCCCAAAAAAAGTAGATCCAAGTATTATTTAACGTTGAAAAGTTCGCAGAAATGATGAGTTAGTTTAATTGGAAGTGAGCTGAGGTTATTGGAAGAATAATGAGTGACAGGGGGTCTAGACCAGAGCAAAAAGGAGGGAGAGCATCAAATAGAAAAAGTGATTGAGATGGCATTAACCAATGGTAAGTGTGCATGTAAAGAATAGAGATAGTGCAAGTGAACGATCGGCCGATTATCGTGACCGTTTGAAAAGCCATCCTTTCACATTGCAGCAGACATGACTTTTTAAAAAGCCAGATGGATTTTGTCAACCGTGCTACGTACATCAAACAATCAATCAAGATAACCTCTCATCGAAAAGAAACTTTGATTTCCGTATCTAAGAAACGAAATTTCTAGACGTGGGCCAGAATGGTTGCTAGAAAAGGCCTTTCTCATACAGGGGGTAACTCTCCAAGCACCCACCACCTCTATGGGTAGACTATTTCACATAGCACTCATTATTTATGGGTGGAAGCTGCATTTACTTCCAACTCATAAAGTACAGCTAGGGTGCTGAATGAGAGCCGACAGCCGCGGGGAAAAACTCTTTGAATAAGACGTGAATATCAACAGTTGTATGCTGGTTCAGTTGTATAGTAATAAAGTCAATGCCAGTAGTTGGAAAAAGTGAAGCATACAGGCGCTTGGACATCTGCAGCTTTAATACTCGTCAATAATTAAGAGACTATGATGGCATTTATTAATTAGCCTTCGCGTGTGGATAGTTTCCTTACCGATTATTTCTCATAAACTAAATGCTACAGCGAAGAAAACCGCATATGTTTTACGAAAGTCTGTGCAGAAATGATAGCGACTATCTCCATTGCTATCTGTTGGAGTATGGTTTGTTGATGTATTGTTGCATCAGAATGCCACAAGAACGTGTCGAATGAAAGATAAGGAATTGAGGTTTTAACGCAGAGTTTTAACCACGTAATCGGCATGGTTTAGGGAAGTTTTCAAGTCAGTTCGCATTAGCCCGGTACTGAGCTCACCTCACTGGCGCATATAACAATTTCAAATCATTCACCACCTACGCAATGTAGTTTGATTCACTATCGAAGAACCTGTTCATGGAAGTCGTGGATTTAATTTTAAACATTGCTATGAAGTTTGATTTCAGCAGCACTTGATGTTGATGTTGATGTTGACGTTACTTATTCCTTCTCAACATCTTCGTCATGCGCTTAACGACACGATCATTAACAATTTTTAGTTGTCACTAAACTACATTCTTCGTTTCACCAGTCATGCTTTTCTTTTGTTACGGTCATTTGTTTGACAGATCTAGTTTTGAAGGAAGTATGTATTGTGATTGAAAATGCCAAGGACGGGCAGTTGGCTGTTTCTTCCGTTCATAATGTGCGGAAGAATGAGTGGTATAGTGCTGGTTTTCTGATAGCTGTCAGGAAGCAATCTTATGTTGATTCAAAGGGAGTGAAAGTACGAATATATATATTTGTCATATAAGGTAAGTTATGCGAAGTAGTTTTTAGTAGCTGGGGGGGGGGATGGGGTACAAATTTGAGCTTGATTGGAGGAACAAAGATAATGGTGAAGAAATCCACTATTTAGATATTTGATTTTCGTAGTAAATTGCAATATAATGTAGAGTAACAACTATTTTTTTTGGCTTCTTTTCTTAGGCGATTGACTTAATTGCCACCGAGGACCTAGACGTCAGCGATCATCATGTTGCGGAAATTTTGTCACTGGTCAAGAAAGACGAAGATATTCAAGTCATCGAGCAAATGGTGACGAAAGCCAAAAGTAATGCCGTTGTAAATATGATCTGTCAAGCTTGCAAGAAAGGGAGGGCTCAAGCACAGGCAAGCCATTGAAAGCAGTATCGATACGAAATAGTTTCCGTGTAACAAAACGCATACCCGTAACTGTTTTATTTATTCATCCATGGCAATCATTAGGATATTCAACAGACTAGTCCGATCAATGGGGAGAGATTTCTATATTGTATGCTGTGGTGGATTTGAGAGAAGGCACTGCCAATTTCTGATACGATAAATTCATGCATACACACTTTGTAGTACGTACTTTCATTCAGACATTTTTACTTTGCCAGCGTAGTGCTTTAATTTTATTGCTGATTTTGGCCTGATTGGTTATTACGTGTGAACAGATGCTCTAACATAGTGTCAGCTATTAAAAGAGTTCTTTAGTTAAAGAAGATTTTGAGAATATTATTTAATGCATTGAATGCGGTCGCTTTAGAATTTGTTTGGCTGGTTGATGGCGTTGTCAATGACTTTAATTTCCAGGTTAGGTATTTCATATTCACCAACAGTATATCTTCATGTTTTGTCAAGCCTTAGTTTTTAAAAGTTACTAGAGTAATATTAGTTATGATTGGTTTTTATGGACAGAAGCAAATGAAAACAACTTTTATGAATTGTAACCATATGTGGTAGGTTGACTTAAACGTTGTGCGAGTTAATTCGTTTGACAAGAACATGTGCCTGTAATAGCTTTCAATAAAGCTACAACAAAAACATTACTGCTCTTGAGGAAGTAAGGTATGGTTACGGGGATGAAATGGGTAAGAGTAACGGAAAAGGTTCAGAAATACACTACCTTGTACGTCTGGTAATCAGTTATCGCGTAAACTATCAACGTTTGTTGTCTATCAAAACTTGTCTGGCCATATTAAGGCGCGAGTCAACATTGAAAACAATCGTTCAATTTAATTTTAGGTTTCTTTTCTGAACCGTTCTAGCCTTTTAGTTACAATTTCAGGTGCCTACATTATGTATCAAACTGTTCTACCACGCAATTTATCACCGAGCAGAGCGGTGCTGGCAGAAAGAATGTGATTGCATTGATCTTTGCCTCATTGCAAGCCGAATTCGAGAAGCATCTACTGTAGCATCGAATATTCTTTGTTATTTCAATATCAATGTCATATTAAATGACGATTTTTAGTCGGCATCATTCGAGCGCTGACATACAGTTTCTTAAGTTGCTACTTGCGTCGGTGGAGACTGGAGGACTCAAAATCTGTCTCTTCCTCTACTTCAGAAGGGGGGGGGGGGGGGTAATTAGGATAAGATTTGTTTTATTCATTATTGCATCGACTGAAGAGATCTTTGCCTATTGGCTAAGTACTAGTGCTCGTGACGAGAGAGCCGGTCGATTGTCGTAAATATTGGCACATAAATTGTTGCTGCCACTCGTTCTGTTCTGTGTACCTAGAAAGGTGTATTTAAAACGTGTCAACTGTGTGACACGCTGAAAATAGTCAAGGCAAGGTTTTCAGACTAAGAGCAATACGAATGCGTCAGGAAACCTTAAGTAGGATCGTTCTAGGTTTTTGTTGAGTATACCTTCCCCAAGATTCCGGAGTGCGGCCCTGGGTTAGCAGTGTTGTTGTAGATAGAACAAGAATAAGTAATTGACACTTTATCCCTCTACGAATATTATCCTTTGTGTATATGAATAAACACCATGTATGGTGAATGGTGTTGCAATAATTGCAGGAGGATCTTTACTTCAATGTATACGTTTAGAAATTTGTGACATTTTGATGTAAATATACTTATAAACAAACTTATTGTCTAGCAACTTTAAGTAACAAATGCATTCCAAATTTGTACACAAACAAGCTTCGTGGAATATGAAACCAGGAAGACGTATCCCACGTAACATGTGGTCACCAATAGCGTGTAGGAATCACTTAAAAAATCGAAAATTTTGCACACTTACTTCGCAGACCAGCGTGAAGTCTCACTAAAAATATTCCGATAAGAATAATGTAAAGTTCCCTACGCAGTGGTCTACGATCTTGTATTCTCCCAGACAGCCCCCATTCCACCATGGACTTGTTATGAAGGCATGTATCTACTCTTTAGCACTTAATGACGTTATAGGTGTATTCATGCAGATTGTATCGAAATCATAGGAGTTCAGATACGTCACAGACAAACGGGGTTTTTACCCATGTATTCGATGACAGTCAAAAGAAGAGGGCCAAGTATCTCCTACAGAGTCTTTTGATCCTGGAAAATTAGTAAGCATCGTCCGATCTCGACGTGTCACGTACCCAAAGATATTATTAGCAGATGCATAGATGTTTGTTTTGGACCCCAGCTTTAGGATTGCTGCTTAAAGATTTTTGTACTTAAAAATTTGGTCTGTAGTGTGGATGTTTGTAGCTTTCATAGGCATTGTAAACTGTATGGATTCATTAAACGTACTTTAATTGCGCATTGACTTTAGGCCTCGTACAAGGTTTGTCCGTGTGGAATGCCAAGCAATGGTTTTAGTATGGACTACGCAATAATTTCTTTGTGTAATATTCAGGGTATGCTGAAACTCACACCGTGGCACCCAAGTTGTTTGGGAATTACCCAAGCAAAGATGATAGTTACGCAGTTATTTGTAAGCAGTTAGCAAAATTATGAGAAGGATGAATCCTCGAAGTATGCCCAGCATTCCAGCGTGGCTTGGAAGTGCTTATATTTTAGGAATAGTAATATAAGAAATTAACTAAGAAGGGTTAAAACCTTCGAGAGTATGTATTTAGTTAAGTTGCGCTAAGGATGAATCGTTTTCCACCTTGGTTCACATCACTGCCGGTTTTTGGCAAGAGAGAACCCTGTGCCATTAACTGTACTGAATGAAGCTGTGTGGGCCCCCAATTTCCATCTTAGGTGCGGGACACCGTGCTGTGGCACAGTCGTCACCCCCTAAAACCGGCAATGGTTCACATATAGCGTCCCTCAGTATATTTTGGCAATAGCTCACATGGCCTAATCCTTTGATTGAGTTCATAGCTCGGCACAGTAATAGCTAGAATAGTAAAGTAAAGTGTGAATATTTTATCTCTTTTGTTTTGTAACATGCGCCTCAGCATTTTGCTTGATTTGAATTGCGATAGAGAGCTTTCTTTTGATGTAGTACGTTGATGTTATCGTCCCTCGGCATGCCGTATTATTACCTGTTAGAGCTGTAAGGTTTCCACTATTGATTATTGTTATTAGGGGTCTCATTGAATTTTGAAGTTTTTTACTGTATATTTATTGAGGAAATATAGCAAAGCGGCGTGGATTATCTTGCGGTTTTTTTTATCGTTCTATTCTGTACTTCACTGCAATACTATTATTTTGTTTAAGTAAAGGGAACACATGTCTAGAATTGTAAAATGTTACATGATTTTAGCCGATAGGATTCAGAAAAATGCCATTTGCAAAAGCGCCCTGTCCTCTTTCGATGGTCTTCGAAGGTTTTTCCGCTCCATTTTTGACAGCAGCCTCTCTGCTCCCATTTGCCCCTCTCTGCTCCTCTCTGCTCCTCTCTGCTTCCCTCTGTTCATCTCTGAGCATGGAAGGACTGCTATCCGACCCATCAACCTGATTCAGGGCCAATTGAAAGCTATCAAGTATCTTTTCAAAACCTTTTTTCATATCCTCTCTTGTCTATAATATTTTAAAATGCGGAGTGTTCTTTGCCCTCAGTGTTTGTTTAGTATTCGTTGATAGATCAAACTAGCATGCAATCTCGATGATTACCAACCCCTGGGTGTAGTCTATGCCTATTGGAGGTTTAGACACACCTCATCTTGTTAAGGGACTGAAATGAGAGATTGCGAATATCGTCTTTCAGTTACGACAAGCAAAATTGAAGAGCCTTTTTACTGATTGTGAAGAAAAGGTTTTGAAGCAAAAAACCTCTCAAGACCTGTTTTGACAAGGATTAAATGAAGAAATATACTCGAAGAGGTTACACCATATGAAGTGAAACTGATCAGAGTTAATTTAGTGATGGAGATTATGAATGAGAGTGAGGTAAGTTATTGTTTTTTCTATTATAGTAGATACATACGGCCTGTACACAAGGTCACCATTACTGTTTGCACAATTCATCCTCTAGCCTTGGTTGCGAGAGCCCAGTGTAGGATTCAGTTAGGATCACTGATCTCTAAAAAAGACTGGATCGAGCTTCCCATTGTTTCCAACTACGAAAAAGTGTAGTCACGAGTGCTGGCCCCCCATTAGTTAAAATAGCGCGGGAAAGTCCGCCATGTTGCGTAACATTGTTTATAAGCTTTTTGTGATGGCGACTGAAATGGCGTCAAAAGTCTGACCTCACTTTCAGACGGAAGACGCTCGATCCACTGTTTTTGAGAGATCAGTGGTTTGTATCATAAGAGAGTGTGCTTGTAGCAAACCTCGATTAGACAATGAGGGACTTGGGATGGAAAAGCTATAGATATGCTAAGAGTTACATCAGGTAACATATTCGCTTGTGTTGAAATCCTTCCAAATTGCTGCTAACACGAAACTGTCATATTCTTGCAAATATTGGTTAAGAGAGAGAAACATGTAGAATGCTATAATGTTCTTTATTTCAATGCATGTATTTAGTTTCGTTTTTCGTAGCACAATCGTTGGCAGTCGTCTCCAAGTGACACATTATTCTATTATTCAAAGTATCAGAACATGCTAACATTGTACACTAGCTCTTTAATGTAACGAAGCCTCTCCAATGTTGCTCTGATACAGACACTTCCAAAAGCCGACGATGGAAGGGGGCACGTGGCATTTGCTAATAAACGCAAAGCATTTTCATTTTCATTTTTATTCGTGACAAAAATTTACGATACAAATAAAGCATGTATGTAGCCGTTCAGTATTCGAGGCTTGCAAGGTTGCCAACAATTTCGCATCACAGACCTTCCTTCTGTTGTTTCCCGATCTTCTTTACCAGACAAAATAGAGATGGAACTCTGATCGAGGTCAAATAAATTGCATGTAACTCTGATCATGTGTCGAGTGGATGAAACATAAAACCACGATTGTAAGCGGAAACTTATCCAGGTTTGAGAAATCATGATGCTACAAGTACAGTTGCCTTGTAGATGTAAAACAAGTTCAACATTCCACTGATGTAATGATAAACGGATTCACACATTGTCATAAGTATGAATAAATTGTTTAATTAGAGACTATTTGCTTGTAAGTTTAACGTTTTCGTATGGAGACATTGTGTACTTGAAATAAATTAAATTTAAAGATTTTAGGTATAATTATTCAAATTATAGATATTAGAACACAATATAGTGTTTAATTTTACTTAAAATGCAAAATCAATAAATAGCAATTTATCGCTCTTTCAAAATATTTAACCTGTACAGTTACTCTATAGAATATAGAATCGAGGCTGAAGATCATTGCAATATGTTGATGATTCTGTACTAAGCCTTGAATAAATACGTAGTGGTATTCTTGTATTTTCATATGTTGTAATTCAAATGACGTCATGAAGATTTCAATATTGTACAACGTGCTTGTCTTAGGTTTCCATTGAATAATTTTTCGTAATGGCTTTCGTGTCTCTACCTACACAAATATTACCTTCTATCAGTGTGCTTTTGAATGTAAATTGACTTCTATATTATATAGTTGGAAGGCCTTTTCAACGTAAAGAGTAGGAGGTACCATATCTCTGGGTTTTAAAGGTGTTACCCAAACGTCCAAACGAAAGTTTACAAAGATGGGTTTTCCTTCATTTCCATGCTTATATATCTTTCGCTAGCAAACTTTTGATTAAAATGGGCACTGACATGTAGGAGTCAAACGTTATGGAAGTAACAATGGACATAAGTCCTATATTATCAACATCATTACATCGTTCTCCAAGCTATCACTTTTTAAAGTTGATGCCTGGAATAAAATCTAGCCATATTAACACTGATCTCTAGAAAACACTGGATCGAGCGTTTTCCGTTACAAAGTGAGGTCAGCCGTTGCACGCCATTTCAGTCCCCATTAAACAAAGCTTATAACCAATGTCACCGAACATGGTGGACCTTCAAGCACTATTTTAACTAATGAGCGCAAGTACTCGTGACACACTTTTCCGCTGTTGGAAACAACAGGAATCTCGATCCAGTCCTTTTTAGAGATCAGTTCATTTTGGAAAAATAGATTCTGTGCCCTGCATTTCCTCTCTACGTTGTGCTGTGAAAATCTGCCCAGCGTTTTTGTCAGTTAGCTTAGCGTTCCCAATCTTATTTTTTCTCTGGTAGAGAAAAAAATTTGTTTTTGCAGGTCTGTAATAGGCAACCTACAAATACAATGTACGATTTGAAGATCTGCATCCACATGATCATTGAGATTGGTCCATAACCACGTGATCTGTAATATGTCTTGGAAAGTAAAACTACAACGGCGGTGAAGCTGGGAGGTAGGAAGACGTGTTTTCAATGTCTTTCAATAAATGTCATCATTTAGTACAAGAAACGAATACAGGTATAGAATAAACTGTGATCAGTAAGATTTATAATCTTTCTTCTCCAAAGCATCGAATATAAAAAAAATATGTGATCAATGAACATTATGAAACAAAGATTCAAAAGTTGATCAACTTTTATGGACTGAATAATGCTTCCGTATTTCCAACAGATATTCAGACACAGATCATCTGGTGAGGTAGTATCAAGACTAGGATGACCGAGTGGTTAAGGCGCTGGACTTAAGTTCCAGTGTGCAGTTGCACACGTGGGTTCGAACCCCCACTCCTGGTAGACTTAGAAGTAGATTTTGCATACCACTGTAGTACTGGATACAACACTGTTTTGCAATGATGAGAACTCATGCTAAACATCACACGTCTACATACATTCACACTGTACCCCCAAACTATAGTCTTCCTTACCGTACGTCAACTTTTATGGACTGAATAATGCTTCCGTATTTGAAACAGATATTCAGACCTGGATCATCTGTTGGGGAAGTATCAAGTCCAGCTCAAAGTTTTGTGTAAGAAAACAAAAGAGCCCTGTTTGTCCAAATCTTCACGCAATATTGTCTTGTCGCTGTCGCAACCAGCGCAGGGTAGAGCAACTCGTTAGCAGTACACACAAATATTCTTTATTTTTATCTATTGGAGGAACTGTGATCTCTCTCACAGTTTCTCAGTCATCCGTTCTCACATCACAAGATTTCTAACATATACAATTGAGAAGACAATGAAGGGACGCTTAATTGCAATAAATAAATTTAATAAGCTACAATAATCAAGGAGTGGTTAAGAATCGTGTGTTAGTATCAAATTGGATGTTAGTATTAGGACAAAGGTTAGTAATCACAGGAAGAGGAAATTATACATACAAAAGAATCACGTTTACCATAAAACTCTATCATGACCATATATCCGTGTGGATATCAACGTATGAACTCCTTTGTGTTTAATTGTATAGGATGGAATAATATGAAAGAGAGGTTACATTTTGAAAGTAGACCATATGGGGAATGACAATAAATTAGGAAAAGGGTCAATGATTTCTTAAAAATTAAGAAAATAAGAGATGTAGAATTTCAAGTTGAGGAATTCTCAAACCTGATGTTTCCATTTTAATAAACATTGTTACAAGGACAAGAAACAAAAAAAGAAGTATGGTTTTGATTCTTCTCTTTCTTTGGGCAAGTTTCGCAATAATTCCTTAGTCAAGTTTATATCTGATTTTACGATTTCCTTGGTTATTGGATGGAGCAATATTATACTTAGCCAGTTAATCAATTATGCAATCTTGTCAAAAATTGTACAAGACATGAATACAGAATTACCAGGTCAACAAATATAACTGATTTTTATGAGTATACCATCATAACGAGACGAGTGCACATGTCCAACCAAGTGAATGGAAAGTTGCTAATTGCAACATATATTCACACACATATCATCCAATAAAGAAGTATTAAGACCAGGATGGCCGAGTGGTTAAGGCGCTGGACTTAAGTTCCAGTGTGCACTTGCACACGTGGGTTCGAACCCCACTCCTGGTAGCCTTCGAAGTAGATTTTGTACACAACTGTAGTACTGGACAAGACACTATCTGGCAATGATGGGAACCCAGGCTAAACAGCATATCTTACGAAATGAACACTGTACCCCCAAACCCAAGTCTTCCTTACCTTACATCAACTTTTATGGACTGAATAATGCTTACGTATTCGCAACAGATATTCAGACCAAGATCATCTAGTACAGATGTATCAAGACCACGATGAGCGAGTGGTTAAGGCGCTGGACTTAAATTCTAGTGTCCACTTGCTCACGTGATTCGAACCCCACTCCTGGTAGACATCACCCTACATTTTGCATATCACTGTACTATGAGATATTACACTACCTCGTATAGATGGAAACTTAAGGTAAACGTCGTCTCCTTACGTATACTTACTGAACGTCAAACTACTAGTCTACTTTTCGGTTCATGGACATTCTAGCCCTTAAATAATGCTTCTTTACTTGGAAACAGCCATATATATCGGAAGTAGACCCTATAAGGACTGAAAGTCAAGACCAGGATGGCCGAGTGGTTAAGGCGCTGGACTTAAGTTCCAGTGTGCGGTTGCACACGTGGGTTCGAACCCCACTCCTGGTAGACATCACTCTAGATTCTGCATATGACTGTACTATGAGATATTACACTACCTCGTATAGATGGAAACTTAGGGTAAACGTCGTCTCCTTACGTATACTTACTGAACGTCAAACTACTAGTCTACTTTTCGGTTCATGGACATTCTAGC